>JNDT01001358.1:0-124790 GCA_000697055.1 Saksenaea vasiformis B4078
TCAAACCCTCGCTTCCATTTCTAGCTCAGTCAAACAAAACGATAACTTTGAAGATGCAGCAACCAAAATTTTCAAATTTGACTATCTAAATGGAGGCGCTCATCGGCTTTGGTCTATAGCTACTGACGGCTATTCAATTAATTTTACGTTTGCGCGTAAGAAAGTTTCGACCGAAACTCGACAGAAAAATCAAAAAACCATTGAAAATTTTCACCGTTCGCTGGATGAGTATGACGTGAAAGGCGTGGATCCAGGGATAACGGACGCGTATATTGCAAGCAATGGCTGCGACAAGTACAGCCATGAGGTGCTGAAGTCATCGACGTCGGAATTCTACCACATCGCCCATTACCATGCAAGCCGCGCAATTACTGAGAAACTTAAGAAAGAAGACTGCGACATTATAGATATAGAAATGAATATTCTAACTTGCAAAACTACACAAATAGCGAGCTATGAGCATCATATTACCTACCTGCTACTCCATATCAAGAAGTTGCACAACTTCTACGATCGTCGATTCGCAAGTTTGAGAATTTGGAGGCAAGAAATCGCAATGTAAGATACATATGATAACACCTATCTTTTTCAGATATCAAGGAAAGCAAGAAGCCACGAACGAGTTCGCCGAGAGGCTTATCTCAGGTGGCGAGAAATACTATACCAAAAATACACGTAACCAAAGGAAACATAGAAGACAAAAAAGAAATAGGAAAAGGAAAAAGAAGTTGTAAGTACGTTTGCCTTCAAAGCTTCATCGTACTCATTTTGACAGCTTATCGAGACCAAAGATGAAATCACAGCTGGTACCAAAGCAGCCAAGGTAAGTCATTTATTGACGTGTGATCATCTTGAGACTTACAAAGATATCCAGCAAGGAAGACCCAGTTCCTATTGGTCGTCGAGTACTACCACCGTCGTTCAGAAGGTAAAGTTATTGTCATCCGCAATCTGTAGGTTGATTGTTGTATGGTGTTTCCAGAAAGAAGTGGAAGAAATCAGAACCCTCACGTACAAAGGGAAAATCGCTGATCGCATATGGAGCCGCAAAGTTTAGTGGAACAATCGGAAGGAAACATACAGGGGTATCGAGTCAGATTCTCAAGGCACTCAGAACGAAGGAAAAAGAAGGACGATGTGTCGTTGTGGAAGTGGATGAGTTTCGTACATCCAAAGTATGTTCCGGTTGCGGCAATGACAAATTACAGAATGTGAAAGGAGTGTTCGGGACGTCTCTCCACGCCGTTGTCAAATGCAAAAAATGTAAAGCGGTCTGGACCCGCGACGTGAACGCGAGCCGCAACATCTTGTCAGTAGCGACTCACATGGCTGGGAATGGAAACGAAAGGCCCGTGCCATTCCGACGCTCATTGCGGAGATAGACCTCCAGCATCAGATACAAGTTGTTTTTCTGTAGAAAAACTGAAGATACTTGTTATAAATAACATAATTACATCCACGCACCAATCGGAACGCGCAAAATAGCACTATTTAAAGGGTCGCATGAATTTCTTTTCCTTTCCCTTTTTTCCTTCGGCTCTGTTTCTTTAAAACGTCCCCGGTACGTACTGGAATTAAATATACATACAGAGTTACTCGTGTTCTTTGATGCATTGTTTGGGCCACTTGATCGTCACCGTTCAATCGACTGGTTCATGGCATGTCCACCTTATCTCCCACCTTCACCTGTCGTGGTGTGGGAAACAGTCTCCACAAACGCATGGAATTGCTCCTGAGAGGCAAATAAAGATAGCCTTCAAGTACCATGCCATTCACTAACCATGAATCGATCTTTATACTGCTCAAATGAGTTCCCTGTCCACAACGAGATCAGTCTGATGTAACTTATCAGTTCTCCATTTTATGTGGTGATGACCGCGCATGGGATTCCTTGTTTAGCGCAAACTTGGCTCTTCGTAGACGCGTACTTTATTTAGAGTAGCGTAAATCTTTCAATTACCGGTAATTGCGACTCTGCACCATAGCTGACGATTAAACGAAATTTTTCTCTTTCTCGGCCCATTCTTTCCATTTACATTTGATAACAATCAAAGCGATAGATGCAAAGCATAGAACTCCTCCAAACAACGTAAATACAATACCGGTTCCAAGTGCCTTTATAGCATCGTATGCAATCCAGGTACTGGTTGCACCCATGATAGATCGTATAAAATTACTGCATGCTAAATGGAAGATAATAATTAGTTTCCTTGATAACAACTTCATTTCTCCTTACAAACAACCGACGCGCTACGTTTCGGAAAACAATCAGTCAAGTAAGCAGAAAGAGTGACGTTGGGTACCGTCACGCTTAAACCGACTACGAAAGTTTTTTGGTTAACGACGTCCTTCTTTTGTGGGGTTCATTACAAAAGAATTGGCCAATAAGGCCATAGGCCCAGTGGAGGTTTAACTGAACGCACCAACCATATTCGATCAATGCAATCCATTGCATCACAATTGCTCCCCAGAATACACATCCACCCAACCGCATCTCTGGATGGGTTTCTCTGTTTGGAGCTTCTCTGACATGCTGCTTGTAGATCCTGTCAGAATATTGACCACCAACAAAGCCGCCACATATTGATCCAAGAGCTAGTGGCAGATAGCATAACCCCACAGTCCCAGTGTCAAGATGGTACTGATCGTTATACGTTCGTGTGAAAGATGTGGAAACAAGATAAATATTAAAAAAGCTATATAAAAAGGAAGGTGAGAAGATAGATCTCTTCCTTCATGTAGTAAAAGATAAACTTACAGGAAACCTATAAAAAAGGCTGCTAGAGACACCCTGGGAAACCTGAATAAGGACAGAGGGGATAGTGGATTCATCAGACGTAGGCTGCGTTTCTGAACGTGTACTTCGGGTTTATTCTCGGCTGTTGGCAAGGTTGGAGGAGCTCTCCACGTTTCCGGTAGAAAGAAAATCATGGACAACCATACACAGCCCATGTAGATCGCAAGAAACCATAAATTACTCCGCCAACCAAATGCATCATTCAGGTAGCCTCCAATGATCGGCCTAGCAAGAGACAGATTTAATTTTCTAGAAAAGCCGAGAATATCCACTATTTACCCGCTTGCGAGGCCGAACAAAGGTCCGCTTGTATAAAACGCAAAGGCCTTCCCTCGTTCGGCAGGTTCAAATATATCAGAGATTGTTCCTGCGCCCATAGATAGAGCCTATGATATGTGTCAGAAAGGGATCAAAGTTGCGGCAATCAATCGAGTTACACAGGCTACACCAATACAACCGACGACACGAGATATAATAAACATAACGATGTTAACAGAGACTGCGCAACATATGTAGCCAACCGTTCCGACGAAGACGGCCAACAGATACGGTAATCTTCGGCCTTTTATAAGGCCATGTCAGTTTACTTATTCTTCACGATCCACGGTTGTTACCAAATGTATCTGCTAACGCCCCCCATAGTATCGGCTAAAATCGCTTATAAGACACAAGACATCATTATAGCAGTCATGTACATACAAACACAGCAAGCGTAAGAGAGCCTGCAGATACTAATAACGACCTGTTAGCCTCCCTGCTTATTTTTACTACATACATGATGAATTGACTGCTATCGGCGTAGTGTTAAGCGATTCTTGCACATCAATAAGTGCAGGTAACTTCTGAAGTGAAGTCCGTTATTCATTTGATGACGAAGTATTGGAACTCGTTACGTATATGGTACTGCTCATTACGCTTCTGAGCTTTCAAGTTTAGACCAGGATTACAGGACTGCTTCCCATCTTACATCAGGTTCGCTGCAGAAACAATGGCTAAAATGGTATATTTCTTCGTTTTGCCGAAGGACCGTGGATCTGTGTCATCGTTTTTGCCATAGGCATGCACCCATGGCCATCTTATACAGCATGTCTGCTTTTGCGCGCTAGCTAATACTTTAACTCTTTGTTATTAAAACTGTTATAACGCACAATTCGTCGTTTATCACCTCGTAGAAATGAAGCGTTCCTTATTGTCGAATGGATATCCTGGTCCACCTGTTCAACCATATGGAAGTGCAAAAAAAAAAAAAGGAACCAGCGCTTTATATATGCCTCAGGGATTACCGCTTCGGGTATCATCCTTATTTTAAGTCAATATGTGCATTTGTTATGTACGCACGACGTCGTCATTCATCATCTTAAAACATCGGCTATCCATGGGAATCCTTTCCGTCGTAACTGATCGCTAGGTCGATACGGTAATATTGCCGGTTAAATCACTTCCAAAAATGCCATTGCATAAATATCATTTCCATCCCGATTTTCTCGTTATCAAAGGAAAAGTTACCAATTCCAGCTATAAAAAGATATATTCTTTTGCGCGCCTTAACAATAAGGAGAACGTATAACAATATAGACGCTACACAAGGCGTTTCTATTTACGATTGCCAGATCCTTCTTTTCTTTTATCTTTCCGTATATAGCCAATGTCCCTGATGATAGTTTCTTGGCTACGGCTCTTGTAATGTAAGCATGACTTATTTATTGCTTGTTCATGGTATTGCTTTTTCTTGTGCTTCTTACCTTTTGGGGTTTGGCTGCTTCTTTCGTCTTCTCCTTGTTGATGTTGTGTTTGGATTGTTCTCGCATGCAATTTTGATTTGTTCTTGATGGATGCTTTCTCTATTCTTGTTATTGTCGTCTTTGTAGATCTTGATTGCGCTCGTCGATATAAACAGCTTTTGTACGTACTTGAATGATTGTTGTATTTGGGTTTTCGTTGTAGTTGACACCTTCTGTTCAAACCTTTTTTTTTTATATTTTCATGTCTTGACTTTTGTTTTCTTTGTTCTTTTCTTTTGGATTTCCTTCTCTTGATTTGACGATTTCGGTCTCTTGCTTATCCTTGGCTTTAAGTTGTTCTTTTGTGTGTGTCTGGTATTTGTATTCCGTTGAATTAGTTGTTGTATTTCTGTGATTTCGTTGCTCTTGTACTCCTTTGAGTTCGCTGTTTCTGTGCTTGTTGCTTTTTTGTTCGTATTCTTGTTTACATTCTTGTTCAACCCCTCATTCGTACTCTCGTAGGTATTTTCATTGGTATTCTCGCTTCTATTTGCGTTCATATTTTCGTTCATATTGTCACTCGCATTTTCGTCCCTTGCTTTCGTACTGTTTCTCTGGCAACAATGATGGTTATTGATGCGGCACCTAATATATCTGGCAGAAAAAAATACCTTCTATTAAAGGTAAACCGGGGTTAATGATCGGAGAGAGGAAAGGGGACCAAGCGCTGGATGTTGTTATTGTTGCAATGCTGGACATTGTGATACAATTGATTTTGGGTAAAGAAAGGGAAAAAAGACTCTACTCCTATACGAGAAACGCCCTTTTGTTTCGCGACTTTTTTTTTCATCGCTTCTTTGCGTGTTTCACTTGTCTTCTTACAGCTTTCATCTTCCATCAGACGCACTGTTCCCTATCTCATAAAGAGCTACTTTTATTCGATAAGCTTCTCTCTCTCTCTCTCTCTCTCTCTCTCTCTCTCTTTGCTTACATGCCGATCGGACTTGTGCCACTTATGCATCCGCAGTTGATCCTATTACTGTGGCATCTGTATGTGCATTACTGTTCAACTATGAATACCATCTCAGTAACGGTGGTGACACACGTAATTCAGCAGTTACAAGTAAGCACATCGTTCACTTAGACACGACCACCGCGATCCGCATGTTTTTTTCTCGAAAAACACTTCTACACTATGGGAAAGGCGTTTCCGACAATTCACCTGTTTTTGTCATTTTCAGGTAGATAATCGCTGCAGTGTAGCACATTACTGCCAAGTATGTCTTGAAGCTGATACAATGATTCCGACTATTTACCTGAAAATGACAAAAACAGGTGAATTGTCGGTACCTTTTCCCCATAGTGCTAAAGTGATGATTAACGCGGCAGGGACTTATTTCTCTTTTTTTCTTTCTTTCCCTTTTTCATGTTTTTTATTTTGACATGCATGGGCCAATCGACTTGGTAACGTTCATGCATCCGCCGTTGAGCCTATTACTTTGGCATTTATACGTGCTCTATGATTGAAAAGAAAATCAGGTACACTTTTGTATAGCTTATTTCACGCAGTGTAATACAGCTGTCGTATTTACCACTCCGAGAAGGGGCCATCAATGTATCCCATGTAAGTTGGAGTTACGGCGCGGTTCAACCTTCCCTTCCGATTCTGGAATAATACCCCACAGAGATTGAGGTCAGAATTCTGCATTGTCTGCTGAATAGTCTATGGCCGGTCTTTCTCTCTTCAGAGATATGTTTGTTACGCTTATTTATTTTCTGTTTTACTACTTACTTTGAACGAACTCTAGGTAATGAGCTATGGTATGGCGGTTTGTTATTTATCTACCACACGTGTCCATGATTCCTTTCTGTTAAACTCTCAGGGAAATAGTGATCTTCTTTCTAAAGACTTCTTCTTAAATAGAAGAGGACCTTCAGAGGATGCGAAGTTATCCAGACAGGATAAGATATTCGTTGTCAGCAAATAGAATGACATTTGATATCATTTTACTTGAACTCCCAAAGATAAATCTGCCTCTGTATCAGAGACTGGAACTAGAAGTGGAATGTGGTAAACAACGACGAGGTATGAAAAAGTGCACACTACGAAGGACTTGAAGCGATGCAAAGTCTGGCGATCTGTTGTAGGAGGTGAGTGCAGCACTTACCTTGGTAATGAAACCAAGTTACACAGACGCGCAGCCATGATGGTTCGAGATAGGCAACGATGCACAAAATCACACGAATGATTCTGTGTATTAATTAATCAACACCCTCGCCGGGCTGTTCTTCAAGAACAGATCCAAAGAAATATCGATGTTCTTCTCAAATATCCGTCGCATGCTGTGACCTGGATCGTCCCTTATGTGAGGTAAAAGAATCACAGTATTGACATGTCTTTTGTTACGAGATAATATAACTCCACTGGCACGTCTCTTGCGCTAGGTAACGGCAATTTATCACCAATACAAATGCGACATGGAAGGAGATGTTGTGCAAGTCGTAGTATTGCGCTATCGTGTGAAAAATCGTAACAGGCACGATCCTGAGCAGAGCTGCGCATGTGGTAAAGGTAGTACAGATGATCGAACGTCATGCAAGTCATGCGGTCACCTCTTAGAATTCCACTTTGTTTATATGCATTGATAACCGCTCGTTTTATGACGGTTCCAGCTGGCGCAGTCCCTATATATATACTTTTCCAGCCCTTTCGCATTCTTTTTATTTCACAATGTGTACATGCTCCTTTCTGAATTGTTGGAGTGGTCCCTGTGGGTGAAATTCAATGATTCAGGAGTTCGCCTTGATGTTAGCAATTTCAATTGCACACGAAGAAAATTTCAAATAGGTTTGGCTACTGCTCTTGTCTGATGAACCTATGTCTCCTCCCAGCTATCTCCAAATAATGCCGGTTTGAACTGTCTAAACAGAAGGTTGAAAGACAGCGAAGTGACGCTGGTCTTTTTGATCTATCAAAAAAGCTGCACGTGTTATAAACCAGAATTAGAAATATGGTCAGTGATGGGGGACACGGTAGACAAGGACTAGCGTTTAGATCGTATAGAGCACATTTTTCTGACTAACATCCAAAATCAAAGCGATTAAATTTTGTACAGCTTTTTATTTATAATATATAAACAAAACAATATAACGATAACTACAATTCGTTTATGACTTTGGCTTTTCACACTCGCACGAGTCCAGGTTTGCCATTATAACCACGAAAGACCAATGAATCAGACAAGACTGTATACTTCCATCCTGTCATAATGTATTCCCTGAGAACGGTTATCAGCACAAAAATTATGTAGTACTTTTTCAACACTTACCGAGAGTGCGGATGATGGAATGCAATAATGAAGGTGCGATCGAAGGAATAATAATGTGCTCGACGACCGGTTAGTGTTCCTATTTCCAAACAATAACTTAGATATCCATATTCCTAGTTTTCCTTGTGCATACCTTCACGAAAATAGCCATGTACCGTTATCATCAAAACATCTTCAGAAACCTTCCATGTATCCACGACACAATTTTCAGGTCGACTACCGTCGTGTTTTGTAGGCGGCAATGTCATAAGCAACTTTACTATGTCTTGCTTTCCAAATGCTGTTTTCCGTGCCATCTCTAACATATTTTATTTTAGAGGGTCAACAACAGCTGTTTTTAATACTTACGTTTGTGTAAAGGCATATGCGTACTGGAAACCATAGAGAAGGTGGCTTTTGCATCATAGAGGTCACGAAGACCAATGCGATTAGTGTCAAATAGTGAATAGAATCTAGTATGAAGCATTAGATTACTCGGTCCAACCGCAGCAACATGCAACTACAAACATACGTCGATAGGAAGTCTTGACTGATTTCTCGAAAGCTATTCTGTTCAAAAAATCCTGGCTGAACAGTCAAGTTGGAATAGACGGATTGCAAGTTGCAGCCATTAAGGATTACAAGTGTTGGAAATCGTCTTCTGATTTCACTAAAGCAGGAAGCGGTCACCATTTCTATTACCATGTCATGAAGACAACTTACTTTTGGTACGTTTGCAGTTCCGCTTGATCAAGCGGATTATCAGATAGTAGCAGTTCGCGTAGCTTTGGTAGCTTGTTTGAAAGGGCATCGAGAGTTTGAAACGTTCGGAGATCGTTTGACTGGAATGATAGATTTTCAATATTGGGAAAGAGATGAATCATATCTGAAATGGGTGAGAGTGACGACAAGTTGTTACGAGCAAATGATACAGTGATAACCTTAGGGGCCGTATTAGCATGGTTTGAATAAACTCATTTTTATATTACCTGCGGACCGATGTACCTGTGCGCTACACTCAACAGACCAGAAATCAGCGCGGAACGGCTGTAAGGCGAAGGAGGAATTGAATCCAAGTTGAGATAGCCGGTTGTGTGATTCCACCGAGTATTTAGAAACGATGCCATCGTCTGAATATCCGGTCTATAAAGAAAAGTTATCAATTTAACAAGTACTCAAGGAGAGAAAGAAAAACCAGATGCTAATCTACTTACGTATTACTGGAGTAAATACTAAGATCTTTCATACCAAGAGATCTGGTTTTATTCACTTTTTCCTGGGCTTGATGCGCAGCAAATATCGCTTCTGCATTTACAGCCGCTGGATGCACATTGTTGTATGAGCTGACGGTAGGTGCTTGATAACCAAGCCGTTGATTGTAGTAGCGGGAGATAGAGCAAGTAGAATCCATGATATATACGTGTGTAGGAGGAAGAAAAGGAGCCGTGTTGGTTGTGTGGGAGATGGAGGCTGTGTGCAATTTATATAAACTTTCCTGTGGTTGCTATAGCAACACTCTTTGATTGACGGCGGAGTTTTTGGTTCAAGCAAAGGGGTAAACATTCTGAGATCGTTACATTTCTTTTGCAAATGACACTGATAATAACAGTGAGTTCTTTATCTTTTTCTTTTTTTTAGTACAGTAAAAGCAAACAGGTTTGGTTGAATGTGTATGATGGCACTCATTATTCGGTGATTGAGATCGGGAATGTGTCAAGCTAGAACGGAGATGCATGCGCTGCGGAAGCAACCAGCTGTAAAGCGAAAGAAATACAGAAACCACTGCTGTTCATGGAGAACAGAAAGGCTTCATCCGATTCAGTTATCAAGAAAGCAGCATTGGTTAGTCATATAGGTATTCCAAGAGTTCATTACTGCGGTAAATTATCAATGAGGTGTATATATAAAAACGACAAAAAATAAGAGCAAGTTTTATTTAAGAGAATATTTTCTTCTGTATGTATGATGGCAAAGTTTTACATATGGTGGGGATCTGATGAAAAGAAAGAAGACAAGTGCAGAGGGCGTTTTTTTACTCGTAAGGACCATTCATGGGTGTTCTGGGACGACCAGATGGTGTCGGGATTTTAAGCTGTTTCACACCACCTAAATTTTTTGTTTTTAGATATTTCATTTCCCGCCTTTGTTTTCATTTACCTTGCAGTGAGAGGTTTTCAGCACCAATCAATGCTTGATGAACATGTTCAATAGATTTGAAGTATTTGACAGTCTTCACATGAAGTTCCAAAGTGGCATCTTCATCGCATACAATCAAACCCTTAGGATGCATTTGAATAGCTGAAACAGTCCACATATGGTTGACACCTTCTTCAATACATTTGGCCAATGCGATAGACTGATTGAAAAACGTGAGATCTTTGAACAGAAATTTTTTTTTCTTTTTTCCTTTTTCATTACCTTGTGAGCACCAGTGATAATCACAACGACTTCACGAGCATCCATCACGGTCCTAGAGTCAGCCGGATTTCTTTTAGTTCTCTGTAAAAGATATAGCTATTGAAAACTTACGCAACACCGACTGTCAAAGCTAACTTGGGAACCTTGCTAACATCGCCATCAAAGAAACGTGCGTTAGCAATGATGGTTTCGTAAGCCAGTGTCTTGACACGAGTGCGGGAAGTCAAAGAAGAACCAGGTTCGTTGAAAGCGATATGGCCATCGGGACCGATACCACCCAAAAAGAGTTCGATGCCTCCAACGCGGGCAATCTCGGCTTCAAACTTCTTACATTCTTCATCCAGATCGGGTGCATTACCATCCAAGATATGGACATTTTCTGGCTTGATATCGACATGCATAAACAAATGCTTCCACATGAACGAGTGGTATGATTCAGGATGGTCACGAGGCAAACCGACATACTCATCCATGTTGAAAGTAACCACATCCTTAAAGCTCATTTCTCCTGCTTTGTACATTTCCACCATCTTCTTATATACACCAATAGGAGAAGAACCGGTAGGAAGACCCAAAACAAAAGGACGTTCGGCGGTAGGTTTGAACTGGTTGATACGCTCCTTAATGTAGGTGGCTAGTCGTTTTCCTTTGGATGAGTACCCAAGTAAATGACCCTCGTTATCACTTACCGATATAAGTGGATACTTCTTCGTAATCTTCGCGAATAATCAATCTCATTGTATGATCGTTGTATAGATGTTAGGTGAAAAGAAAAAATGGGGAAAAAGCAAGGATTGCGAGTTTTTTATGGTTTAAGGGTAGACCGGCGGATAAATTTTTTACCTTATTTGGGTCACGGAGCTCAGAATATTACGTCAAGAAATTTTAAACATCCGCAGCACAAGATGAAAGTTACCTGACGTTTCAACCAGTGAAGAACACATCTATTCCATTCAAAAAATCACACTACAAATGAATAATAAGATAAAACACGAAGTTATGAAAAGAAAATAGAAAAGAAAACGAATGAAAAACAACAGGTGGTAATACAGGGTCCATTCGGATGAAACCAAAGCAAAGTTATGTAATCATATTACCCAATGAAAATTTTGCTTTTTTGCTTATGAAAGCTATAATTTAAACCCATCTCCGCGGTAAGTTCTATCGAAACACCCTATTCTTGGTCTTTATCATCTAAGCGGAATACCGCCAAGGGAAATCACTTCTCTATTCTACAAATACACTACCTAACTATGTTTAAACAAATCAGATAGCTATAACTTGAAGAGATCTATCGTTTAAACCGATGATCGAATAGGTTTATTGAAAACCTTATTTCGTAACGTAAGGAACCAATCTCACATAGCGCCGATGCATCTAAAACATACACATTAGGGCGACCATGCACTTGAGTATACAACAACTAACCCTTTCTTTTTTTTCATTCTTCGAAAACACAATTCTGCAATCACTGTCACAAATACAAGAGGATGCTTAGTATGATGACTAAGGGCACCTCAATTTTTTTTTGGATGACGTATAACTGCAAGAAGTTCTGGGAGGGTCTAAGATCCGCCTTCGGGGATGCCACCCCGCGGATTCCGAATCACGCGTTGTTCTTCGGCGTTGGAGCGCTATGAGACGATCATTTCAAAATGTTTACAGATGACCATCAGCAACTTGACTACATACATCATTTCAAATTTCAGTGATACAGTCACTACCCCGAATTAACTATTATTTTCCTATTGTAAGTTAATGCATCTAATCCATAAGCAGTTTTGGGGGAACCTTGTTTCGCCTCGTCTTAGAGTGAGAAAGAAACGGGACCTCCGACGACGGAAGTCAATTGTTGCACGTGGTGATTTTCATTGGTTACAGCGCTTACATAACATGATTCAACTTCATTCAACTGAACCCTGCATCGTTCGTTTTAGCCACAGAATATAGCCTGATGTTACCGTCTGCTGTGCTTCATTATTTGAATGATACGGCACCATAGGATGGAACACCTAGCTATAAGCGCGAACGCATTGTTCTGGGTGGTGTTGTCTGAAAAGTCACTCCAAACAACCGTCATTTACTGAAAACTGTCCATAGGTTATTACTAATGGCGCGGTAAATCATAACATTCGCTTATATACACATCCTGAAACTTAAAAATCTTCGACACCAGAGCGCGCCTTTGTCGAAAGAAAAGTTGAAAATACTAGATTTTGAATACACATTTGCGTCATCCAAATATTACTTAGCGTCGACACCACTTCAATCCTGCAGTAAGCAGCAGTGGTTCTTTGCGCAGAGAAGCAGATATCTTCACTTCTAAATCAAAGGTGTATTGTGCTGGTCCATTGTAATAGGTTCCCCAACGCACCAATCGGAACGCGTAAAGTGATCGTATTTAAGCGGACGCATGAATTCTTTTTCTTTTTTTTTTTCTTTGGCTCTGTTCGTTTTACATCCCCGGTATGTACTTTTAATGGAATACGCATCCAGGATCACTCATCTTGTACAATAGATCGCTGGACGTTGTATCGCTTCAGGTCCTCTGCGGCGCGTTTCAATTGGTCACTCTCAGTGCCAGTCTCCTCCCTCTCCTGCCCCCGCCCATCGCGGTGCGGGGGGCCGCCATGAAATCATGGAAATACCCTTCGGGAGGTAAGTAAACTGACATCCAAGTATTATTCCATTTACTAACCATGAACAGATTTTTATGCTGTCTATATGAATTTCGCGTCCATCCAGGGGCCGCATCAATGTAAGTAGTGTATGAATTTGTTGCCAACTTATGTATTAACGAACGCATACTTGATTCTTTTTTTTTAGCGTAAAAGTGGCTCCTCATGGACGCAAAATTTATATAGATTAGCGTAAAAACTTGTTCGATAAACAGTATGTCGCCTAAACCCCACATTTGTATTTCAAGTCGAGCAGCTGTGACAAATATAACCGAGCTTTGCTAATTCTCCTAGCGAGAGCATACGGGGTAAGCGTGCGAACTCTTATGTTCCAGGTTCTAACACCGAGCAATACTTTTCTCATTAGCTACTATCAGTTCGGTTTCCTAAAAAAAAAACACAGAATCAGTGCCATTTCTTCAGGCCGGTGACGCCCTCTGTGTTTGTCAATAAGGCTCGGTTGGGTCCGGAGGACAAAGACCGTTTGTACGATACAGTCGAGACCAAGGTACGTGCTCAAAATAATTCATCCGTGAGCAGCACTTGAAGAATAGCAAAGGAATATCGAGCAAAAGACGAAAAAAAAGTAATGTTGTATCAGCTTGATGCCACAAGTAGTCGGATTTTCCTAACCGCCATGGAACAAATGCTCAAGAGTGCTACCGAGGTGGCTATGGGATCAGGATTCAGAGTACAGCGACGAGGAAGAGAAGATAACAGAAGGCATGCAGCTGGCGCTGACGGATATACGACGGCCTTTGCTGCGCGTTAAAAACGACAAACTCCATTTGCTGAACGCCTGTCCCACTTATCAAATAACTTCATGCCATCAACTTTTGGTCAGGAAATCAATCAATTTACATGAACGTGGTCTCTTCAGTGGACGCAGAACTTATCTGATAGCATAAAGTAATTCATGGTGGCAAAATGGGACGCTTCAAGCGCAGAGTTCATGTGGAAGTGACGCTGAATAAAATTAATTTCAAATGACGCAAAATCATACAAAAAATCACATAAATCCTGCTGTTGCTGCCTCCTCACATTTCTGTAAAAGTTCACTAGCTATGGATGAAGATCCGTTTGTTATTGTAAAACAGTATGTATGACAATACAACGTCGACTGCTTCTGACCCTCGTTTAAAGTCAAGTGGAAGAAGCACTTGTTAATGCATCGACCTTGTTCGATTCTTGGAAGCGCATCCAACAAACTGTTTCGTCACCAAAGAATCAGGAACTCGTTTGGACGTCTGACGAATTGCATGCATCTTTAGAAGCCATCGAGCAGGATCTCGATGATTTGGATGAAGCATTTGCAGCATGCCAAGCGAATCCAAATCAATTCCACTTGACTGCAGCTGAAATGAATTCACGGCGCGCATTTTTGAGCGAATCACGTAATACACTCCAGAAAATACGGAATACATTAGCGAACCCTCCAGCGAAAAGTACTTGGCAGGTATGACAGAGAAGAACAAAACGTTGTGAGGACTGACTATGTATCGACTATCTACATGCAGAGTCCGTCGACTAGTTATTCATTTACGCGGGAGGCAGAGAATAGTCGTTTTATCGAGGAGCAAAGTCAACAGCAAACGGTAATGATGAATGACAGATAATAATAGGATACTCATACTATTCATAAGGTGATGATGGAGCAACAGGATGTCCACCTTGAGAATATGTCAGGAACGTTAGTTAATCTCAAAGAAATTGCTGGTACAATGAATCAAGAGATTGACGACCATGTTGTGTAGGTTCACTATTATAAACAAATATGTGGGATGTTAAATATTTTATTCAGATTATTGGATGAACTGGGTGACCAGGTGGATAGATCCGAAGGCAGATTAAAACGAGCAATGCACAGAGTGACGGACATTTTGAAAAAGGAAGAAGGTAAACAGACAATGTTGATGGTTGACTTTTTATACTGATTTTCTTCTTTTTCTGCATAGAAACTAAATCAGGCTATTGTATCTGTTGTCTCATCATTGTCTTAATTATTCTGCTGGTACTTGTCGTGTTGATGTAACCAAGCAGTTTTTGGACTCCGTTATGGTGGTGTTGGTGGGAAAATCATATTGTTAAAACTGCTGCTTAGTCAAAAGCAATACATATAAAAATACATTAAGCATACAACCTTTTTGATACTACTTTCATTTATCGACTATGTGTAAAGAGTCATGATGAATGAATGAAAGAAAGAAGGAACAAATCTGAGAGCACAACGCGACAACTGTACATGCGGATGCGACAAGTAGGACAAGTCCTGCAGCTATCAGTATGGTATCGTTTCCTGAATAGTATGTCTGTATACTTGGTTTATCAACATAGTCATGTTACGCCCTTTATAGTTTACTCGTTTCTATTCTTCTCTTAAGAATTATTCGTAAATGGAAGAAAGAGAAAGGAACCAAAAAAGAAGAAGAAAAAAAGAAACAGGGATTCTTCCAGGGATATCCATGAGCTAGTGATGCATGACTGCATGTATATTACTTGTGACTAACGACCAGCACAATATATAAACGCCACTTGGCGAACGTAAACTTCGCTAAACTGTCTATTCTAGCTAAAAAGTTTGATGGTGTTAAGGCTGTTTGTTAATGTATTTAAATTGCGAGCAACAACGGAGTCGCGTGCTAGGAGGTTGTTCCTCGTTGTGTAACACAAACGACCACCCCGTTCCTACTGGATTGTTATTTTGAAAGTCCCTCTGTGGGTCTCCAGCTATTAGCGTTGTTGGCCTGGAACCTTAGCTCGATAAGTTTTGGCTGGCTTGGCTGCTGCTTTTTCTTTTTTGCTTTTTTTTTAATACTTTGCCATTACTTGTGGGGGTCATTCCTGCCAAGACCTTTTTCTCCTCTTCTTTACTTCTTTTCTTCTACCCCGTTCAGTTCATCGTGCCTGTTGATTCTTAATACCTGAATTAAAAAAACCAAACTTGAGAGGACATGTCACACTGGCCTAGCACCTCAAAGGCTGGGGATAACGTCGACCTGAATACATTCTCCAGGGCCAGCGAGACTTCTACATCCGAATGGCCTTCCAAGAACACCCAATCACATAGCCACTTGAAAAAAAATGGCTCCTTTGAAACGGGTAAGGCAGCCGGTCCAAATAGCCTTCAGAATAATGTGGCTCCTCACCTAGCTTCTGTTTCGGACGATGGCCGGACAATTCCAGAAGATAATGAAGAAGGTTTACTACTGCTTTCGCATCCCTCTACAATTGGACGTCCTCCCTTTATGCCTGCACACTCTTTCTCATCGATACATTCACCTCATGTTTCTCAGTATGACAACGAATCGACAGAAATGCTCGAACACTCTTTTGCAAAACAACACGCGTTTGATGATAAGGATGCCGATGTATTCAATCGCAGGCTGGATCCCGCTAGGCAAAGCATGCGTCGTTCTCTTCTCAAACCCAAGAAACAGACTGAAAAGTGGTGGAACCTCAAACTTCTGTGGAACCGTCGCCGATCCCCGCCTGAAGGGACACCACGCATCATTTATCTCAATAACCCCGGTTTGAATCTACAGCAGAAATTCGTCAATAACTCCGTATCCACTGCTAAATACAATCCCGTCACCTTCCTCCCAAAGTTTCTCTATGAAGAGTTTAGCAAATCTGCAAACCTTTTCTTTCTGTTCATCTCTGGTATTCAGGTGAGAGAAAAGATAAACGAGTTGGCTGCGAACTTCTATCTCATGCCTGCTCTAGCAAATACCCAACATTTCTCCGACGTCGCGCTACACCACACTTGTACCACTCGTCATTGTGCTTTTCATTACTGCAGTCAAAGAAGTCATTGAGGATTACGTACGTCGCTCATTCTGTCTGTTTACCTACTCGTGCAGATCTAATAATAATAACAACAACAACAACAATAATGATAATAATAATATCCCTTTAGGGTGTTCACCGATCAGATCATGAATTGAATGCACGCAAATGCAAAATCTTTGACGGCACCCAATTTGTAGAACGACGCTGGCGTGATGTCAAAGTCGGTGACATTTGCAGAATCGAGAGTGGTGAATCGTTCCCTGCCGATCTAATTTTACTTAGCAGTTCCGAACCTGAAGGTCTATGCTATATTGAGACAAGTAATTTAGACGGGTATGGCATGACTCTTTTTTTAATATGAAAAAAACACTAACATACCAATGTTGTGCTTGCCAAGTGAGGTCAACCTCAAAATCAAGCAAGCATTACCTGAAACTGCGAAATATGTATCACCTTCACAGCTAGCATGCATAGAAGGTGTTATCAAGTCAGAACAGCCGAATAATCGGCTTTACAACTACGACGGCACATTAACCTTGACACCTGACGACGAGGTGGGCAAGTCAAAAGACTTCCCGCTTGATCCGAACAAGGTGCTTCTTCGAGGTGCGCAGCTTCGCAACACGGGCTGGATTTACGGCGTCGCGATCTTTACTGGTCACGAGTCCAAATTGATGTTGAATTCGAGGTAGGGATCGGCTGACCAAACTGGACTTTGTAACAGGTTGGTTCCTCAGCAAGAAGCCATCAAAGGCTTCCAATGTCACCCGTATCACGAATCGAAATATCCTGTATCTGTTCAGTATGTTGGTCTTAATGAGCGTACTTTGTTCCGTTGGCAACCTTGCAATATCTGTAAGTTCTGAGGTTTCAGCTCCACTGCGACCTAACCCAGCTAACGCCAAGCCAAAAAAAATACTTTAATTAGTTACGAGAAGGCTCTAAATTAAGTTATCTCTCCATGCCCGCCTCCGAAAGAGCCCGCGAGTTTGGGTTCAATATCTTGACATTTATGATTCTATTTAACAGCTTCATTCCTATTAGGTAACAGAGGAAGAGAAAAAAAGGTGACGTTGCCGTCTTTTTATATTAATGAATGGTTTGTTTAGTTTGATGGTCACCATGGAAATTGTGAAATTTATCCAATCCACCATGATCGATAACGATCTTGATATCTATTACGAAAAGACCGATACGCCGGCTGTCGCACGAAGCAGCAGTCTAATAGAAGAGCTTGGACAGGTTGAATACATTTTTTCGGACAAAACGGGTACCTTGACATGTAATGAAATGGAGTTCCGCGAATGTTCGATTGCTGGCCTATCCTATGCCACGGTTGCCGATCCCGATCGACGTCCGCAGTCCGAACATGATAGCGCCGCACAATACTCGTTCAAACAACTGGACGAGCATCTTCAAACTTCACCCAACGCACATATTATTCACGAATTTTTAACAGCGTTGATGCCCTGCCATACTGTGATCCCAGAAACAAACGAAGAAACAGGAGATATTGTGTACCAGGCATCATCACCAGATGAAGGTGCACTCGTGAAAGGCGCCAGTGAGGTCTTTGGTTACAAATTTTATGCACGAAGACCTCATTCAATCAACTGTTACTGTAAAGACGTGGATCAGGAATTCCAGATCCTTAACGTTTGCGAGTTTAACTCGACACGTAAACGCATGTCCGTCGTTCTTCGAGGGCCAGATAATAAGATCAAACTCTATTGCAAAGGCGCAGATACTGTTATCCTCGAACGTCTTGCACCAAATAACCAATTCACCGATGCAACCTTGTCACACCTTGAGGTAAACTACTACTACTACTGGCATGGCCCGAGGACAGCTAGTTGATACATCTGGCTTAGGAATTTGCTTCAGAGGGACTTCGAACGTTGTGTTACGCCATGCGAGAGGTCAGTGAGGAGGAATACGCACGTTGGTCCCAGATATACGATGCTGCATCAACAACGCTAGTGAACCGCGCTGAAGAGCTGGATAAAGCTGCCGAGATCATTGAGAAAAATATGGTGCTTCTTGGCGCTACTGCCATTGAAGACAAGCTCCAAGATGGTGTTCCAGATACTATACACACATTGCAGGAGGCCAATATCAAAGTATGGGTGCTGACGGGTGATCGCCAAGAGACAGCTATCAACATTGGCTATAGCTGCAAACTATTAACAGAAGAAATGGAGTTGATGATTTGCAACACAGAGGATCACGAATCCACAAAAGACTTTTTGGAAAAAGCACTCGACGATGTCAAGGCACATGCTGTCAGCGGCGAGGTAAACAGAGAGTAAAAAAGAGATCATCTAATTTTTAACCTTCGTCCTTTGCTAGCCACTGGCGCTTATTATCGAAGGCAAACCACTGACGTTCGCTCTTGAGAAAGATGTAGAACGTATGTTTTACGATCTTGCCACGCAATGCAAAGCTGTTATTTGCTGCCGTGTATCACCATTGCAAAAAGCGCTTGTGGTTAAGCTTGTGAAAAAATTTTCAAAGTCGATCTTACTCGCCGTGGGTGATGGTGCCAACGATGTTTCCATGATCCAGGCAGCGCATGTAGGCGTTGGTATCAGTGGTGTGGAAGGGTTGCAAGCAGCCCGTAGTGCGGATTTCGCCATTTCGCAGTTCCGATTCCTTAAAAAACTACTACTGGTTCATGGTTCCTGGGCATACCAACGTCTCAGCAAAATGATATTTTATTACTTCTACAAAAATGTCGCACTCTATCTCACGCAGTTCTGGGTATGAAACACACGAACAAGGTCCTCGTGAAGCAAGTGACTAACTGACTAACTGGAAACTTAGTATGCCTTTTTCAACGGATTTTCGGGACAAACACTTTACGAGTCATGGACCATGTCTTGTTTCAACGTGATATTTACATTTTTACCACCCATGGCGATTGGTATATTTGATCAGTTTGCGTCAGCTCGGCTGTTGGATAAATACCCGCAAATGTACATGCTTGGGCAAAAGAATGAATTTTTTAACCAGAAGCGATTTTGGGGATGGATCCTCAATGCTGTGTACCATTCAGCTGTAAGTATATAGAGAGAGATCGACATCAGTTGTATGCTTACATCAGAAAAGGCTTTGTTCTTTATTGGGATGGCTGCCTTTACGGACGATGCTGTGTTTAGGCACGGATGGACTGGAGGTCAATGGTGGGTCGGTACAACCATTTTTAGTGCCACACTGGCGACGATCTTATGGAAAGCTGCACTTATATCTGAGTAAGTTCGGAAAAACATCAAGTTGCTGTTCGCGAATTAACATGACTCTTTTTTTTAATAGCATCTGGACCAAGTATATGTGGATTGCTATTCCTGGATCCATGGTGATTTGGTATATCTTCTTACCATTTGTAGCTTATGTTGGGCCGAAAACACCATGGGATATTTTCTTGGAGTACGAAGGCATCATCCCGCAATTATTTGGCAACGTCAATTATTGGTTATTCTTTGTCATGGTTCCATTAGCGTGTAATCTTCGTGATTACTTATGGAAGTAGTAAGTAAAACTTTTTGTTATCTCTTTGATCTTTGATAACTTACATATGAGACTAGCTACAAACGAATGTATCGCACACGGAGCTATCATCACATCCAGGAAATTCAAAAATTCAACTTGCCGGATTACCGACCTCGCATGGATCGGTTCCGCCAAGCTGTCAATAAGGTCCGCAAGATCCAGAGACTGAAGCAAACACGTGGTTTCGCATTTTCACAAAATGATAACGATCAAACCAAACTCATTAGATTGTATGATACAACACAGCAAAAGCCAATCGGTTAATGGCATTGTTTATTGAAATTCACGCTTAACCAAATAAAATCTGCATACTTATAGGAGTTTCATTCCTTCAAGCACCTTTGTGATTCACTTATCGATGCCAATGTTCGTTGTTCTTCTTCTTCTGAGACAGATGCCAAGAAATTTCCTTGGCTTTTGATGAGCTTTTTCATGTTCGTAAGGTGCAATACGAAGAGCGGAAAAATTCTAAATTTGGTTCGACCTCGAGGGCCGGACTGACGTTATGCATTTTCGACTTAGTGCTCTGCGCCTTTTCTCTTATCTTCTTCCTTTCTTTTCTTCTTTGATCATGTCCGAGCCAGTTTTGACCACAAATCCACCTAATGAACTTCCCGCATCTGTACGCACATTGAAGGAAGCTTTTCCAGATATCGATGTTGAGATTATTGAAGCTATCTTGGAAAGCCAACGTGGTCAGGTAGAGCAGGCCTTTGAAGTCCTGTTAGGCATGTCCGATCCTAGTTACAAATCTGAACCTACACGACCTGAAGCAACTCCAAGAAGGACCACTGCTACCACAGTTGAAGATGCTCCAGAAGATAATGACGATTTACCCGCACCCCCAATGCCGCCACGGCCTACACAAGAGCGCTTGGCAAGGGATGAACAACTCAGAAAGGATGAAGAATACGCCAAGCAATTGGCTTTAGAAGACGAACGACTTCGCATGGCTCAATACCAACGTAAATACTTTCTTACTGAAGGAAGGAAAAACTCTAAGCACGACTTTAGGTCAACAACAACTACTACGACAGCAGCAGCAACAGGAGGAGGAGCCCTTGTTCAATTTCCAAGGTAACGCAGAGAATCAAAAAAAAAAGGGGGGGGAAAGGAACGTTCTAAATAAGATGCAATACTAGAGGAACTTCCTGTGATCAAGGAGAAGGTTATTGAGGCAGGCAATGGTAGGTTGAAACAAGTATTTACTGGGTTAAGAATATAACCTCCTGGATTAGCTGCGAAGAAAAAGGTGATGGATTTGTACAACCAGTTCAAAGCGAGTAGGGCAGTCAACGCAAATGCTCCTTCTCCGTCTATTCCTACAACCAATGCACAGTATAGGTTTGTCTTTGTCTACTCCTGACTTAATTTAACTAAAAGATCTGTGTATAGAGGATTACCGAGTGATGATGGGGATGATTTATTAACGGGTGATATGACGGCCTTGCATCTATCAGACAACGACGTCTATGCGCAGACCAGAAAGAGACCATCGCACGGTAAGTTGCTTTCCTCTGTAGTGGGACAGTATCTCTTACGATTCGATTAGAGACGTCTCCGAACGTTATTCACGTGAACCCGCCGTTAGCACAAGCGCCAAAAACTTCCACTACTGAAGAACAGTTGCGTGCTGACGAGGCCTTTGCGAGACAGCTAGCCAATGACCAGTATTTCCAGGAGAGAGATGGTACGATCATGAGTAGCATCATGGAGAAAGCTCATACACTGTGTTAGCTACCCCTACAGCACCGTCAGCTCCCGAAGCGCCGGAACAATTTAGAGAAGCAACGGCAACTCCAGAAAAGCCTGCAAGGAATGTTTCACCAAAAGCGGAAGAGAAACCAGACATTACTCCCAGAGGTAAGCTAAAAGGATTATGGAAGGACAAGGGAGAACTCATGTTGGATATAAAGAAACTTCGACCAGTCCATCTGATAAAAAGGCAACCACGGCAACTCAGGACGATGCACGACCCTATGTCATTGGCGACGACGACGAGGATGATTTGGTGGATGCAGACGAAGAAGAGGAAGAGAAAGGAAAAGGAAAAGAAAAACTCGACGATAAAGAACAAGGTAACGACGTCCAGTTGTTGCAGCCTGGTGAATCGACGTGTTCAGGTGGTTTAGTCGACAACGCAGCTGTGCCAAAACCAGATGAGAAAAAATGAAGAAGCAAGAAGGATAAACGATAGTCAAGCTAATTCTAATAAGCGTTGAGTTGGATCTGAAAAGATGCTATCAAAAGTCGGTGGGCATTCATCGGACCCATTCCTATACTTTTACCAGTCAGCTTTGATTGTATAAATACTGTTGTAATCTATTACAAGAAACCCATTTAATCCTGGCTAGACAGTCAGGCGCCGCAAGCACGACTCCTTCAAGTCAGCTCACGACTTTTAAGCGCTCTAAATCGGATTAAAAAAAATGTGTTTAGTACATTGGGAAAGGAAGGCTCTGAGGCAACGCGACTGTTTTAGCTAGCCTCATGACATCCAGTTCTTAAGCATGATGAATTGAAAGCCTCATGACGTTTCCAGAGGAACTATTTTTTGTCATACACTGTGAGGAAAAGAGTCTGCACGCAGCTGGCAGACTCCATGAATTCGGGTCAACTACGCAATATTTTTCCAACGATACATGTACTATTTATTGAACATGTAGACTAAATCATAGATAAAAATCATGAACAATTGTGTATATAACAAGTTTCCCTGTTAAGGAGTGTCTAGTTCTTACATTCCAGACAATGATTTAATGGATTTAGGTCTCTTCAATGGATTTGGTCGTTCGTTATTGTTTTTCATCATGTGCTTCAACGTTGTGAGGATGTTTTTTTCTGCGAGAACGTCGCGCTTCCAATACTACCGCAAAGATTACATCGAAGTATAGCATGTAATTCTGCACCAGATTTACCGTGAGCGTCGGGCCGCTCCTTCTGATTCTTCAACTCTTTTTTGTTGCACGGTGTGCATCAACCATGATCACCCTCGCTGGTGCCTATACAAAAGGTATCCTCGTGAGAACTTGATATTAGTTCTCTTATCAGATTACCTTATGCTGCTTGCATAACGTGTACAACCAGTTCCCACCGTCCTCGCTGAAGCGGATAGGTTCCCGCGGATGTTGCATGACATGACTCCGTTTCCGAACGCGACCAGGATAGGTCGATCTTACTCCTCCTTTTCATCTTTATTGCTTTTGCTTTCCCACTTCGCTTCCTTTTTTTGTCGCTTTTCTTTGTTTCAACGTCGATGTTGCCGGCACTATACTGTTTACTACTCGTCAAAAGCCGTTTTGCGATCTCCGTTACTCCTTTTTGCTTCTGCATTGTCAAACTTCAGTCTCAATTTGCTAAATCTACTCCACTTGTTAGTAGTGTTGAAGTACTTTATTTTTTACCTGTTGTCTAAGATCATAGAGACCGGTTATCTGTTGGTGGTGTTGGTATCGGTACCGCAGAGATAAAACAAGACTTTCGATATTTGCCGATTTCATGCTTGGGATGCGGTCAATGATTTCTTTTTATTTCGGGATCATTTTTGCTATACGAGGCACGTTTCCGGGTGGCATGGTTATATCCGCATATTCCATAATACTCCACCGTACTCGTCTTTCGAATCCTGTGTGCCCCTATACCACTGCCGTCCACTGACACATTCGTGGCAGTGTAGCCTGGATATCCCCCCAAAATGGTGGCATCAGCAACCAGTCGTTGCATACCAGCGGGTGTCAACGGTTTCTTCGACGCTTCTCTTTTAAGACGTTTGAAGACGAATTGGACATCACAACCATCAATCCGGATAGTGTCCCTAACAGATAACACTGTAAGATGCGCAGAAGCGCCAACCGATATCCTTACCAGAATACAGACTTTTCGGTATCCAAGCTTTCTAAAATAAGGTATCCTACTTTTTTCATGGAAAACATGTCAAAGTACAGCCTTCGTGCTCATTCAGGAGAGGGTATGGCGAGGCGAAGAGGATCGCCACAGTCGCGTGGAAGCTTCCCTAAAGATTGTCTGTCTACCATTACATGGCGACATTGGAAAAAATTTACAGGAAGCAAATTGAAGCGCCTGCATCCACGAGTGTCGGTGTACTTGAAAGGGCGAAAAGTCTTGTTCTCTATTGCCGATATTGCTGCTGTAATCAACTTGCGAGAGAACTCTCTGCAGATAAGGCGACATCCATTGGATAGCCCGTTGATGGGATCGAGATTCCCAATTGGCACTACTGGCTGATTAAGTTTCAGGCGCAGTTTGTGAGGTGACAAGCTCGCTAACACAATTGGATTGAGGTACTCCACGGGACACAGTGCGGAGTGTTCTGTGTCATTAACGCCATCGACGGATAAATACTCTTGAATGTTCCCAGGTAGTTTCTCCATTGCCTTCAGGCTTACTCTGTCAACATCTGCATTCCGAGGAGCAAAAGCAGCAGACTTGATGATATTGATGGCGTCTTCATGCGATGTCGTATCAATATTGGGCCATGTAATATCAACTATTTCTTCAATAGTCTTATTGGTATTGTACCGTTCCTCCGACAGTTGGATGATATTACAGTCTTCGGATGACATTCCATTGGGAGTGGGATGGTCGCCATTGCCGACATCAAGCAGGAAATTGGAAAATCACTGAATGGCCGACGCATCAATCTCATTATGGGCATGTCATACGCGCATATTCTCGATAAGTCGCAATTTATGCACCTGAGGCCACCATGGCAATCGTGAGATGCATGACTCAACAATCTGATTACGACTACCACACGGGATAATGGGCAAGATCTGCCTGAAATCGCCACCTAACACGACGATCTTGCCACCAAAGGGGATGTCCTCTAAAGCAGGTGAATGGCTCGCATGATGTCGCGGAAAAGAGTATCAACGCATTTGATAGCTTTCTTGTTCATCATGGGTGCTTCGTCCCAGACAATGATCGCAGCATCTTGAATGAGTCTTGCTTCGGGTGATTGAGACCTTATGGAAGGTGGAGGATAGAGGTCAAGGTTCAGAGGAAATTTGAAACGTGTGAATGTGCAGCTGTGCTGCCTTCAAGGAGCATAGCGGCAATTCCAGAGGTTGCAACTGCAAGGGCGATATGATGATGAGAGTGTACGTATGCAAGGATCGTATTGTAAAGGGATGTCTTCCCGGTACCTCCAGGGCCATCAATGGAGAACACATTGGAGTTGGGAGTAGACAGACCTGATGAATTGGCATACTGCAGATCTTGTTTTATGATGATGAAGGTACGCTTCTGATCATCATTAAGCAAGGGCTCTCGCTGCAATACCTGCTCATGAAGAATCTCTACATCATAATCGAGTTCAGCGGCAAAAAAGGCAGTCTCTGAATCTTCATCTTGCAGGAACAACTGAGGTAAGCTTAGGAATTCAGAGAGTGTCCCGTCGTTGGCTGCGTAGTAGCCGCTCCATGTCACGTAGTGTAGCCGAAAGACAGGTCTCTTCAACATCTAGGTGCTCTACTGGACAAAGGAGTTTTTGTTAATTGACATCCTTACCGGGGATGTGTTTTTGATAAACAGAGCCAAAGAATTTCAAAATGATTTATACATGCCTTTAAGTACAGATCATTCTGGATGAAACCTCTACTTATCTCGAGATATTTTTACTGCTTCCTATGGGATACTGGGAACCCACCACTGAAGCACGTCAATGCATGGCTCTAATCACCCAGGTGCGAACTATTCCCTGGATTAACACAAAACGAACCACTTCTCGGCGCAAAGACGCATCGCTTTCCAGCGCTAGACGCACTTCGGCTTGAGCATAAAAGGCGATTTACTTGACGCAAACATTTGTTTCACATCCAGTAATACAACAGCAAAATCAAAAAAAAAGAATACCCACCTGAATTGTTGGATTATTTCAGCAATGTACCTCTCTAATAGTCTTGCATGGACGCGACCTACGTTTCATAGACGATTTGAGAGTTGGGGTGCCGTTCCTCCAGCAGAGCGGACTATAACTGATCAAGCTTATGCTTCTAGTGCCTCTGATCTTCTAGACAATGCCTCGCCTCATCCCTGGTGCTCTCCATCCGGGACAAAGTCTGGGCTTTCTGCAGGCCACTCTAGCAAAGTGGCGATATGGTTCTTTCTTTCCAGAGTTTCGCAGTTTATCCTCCTACAAGGAATACTTTCTGGCTCCATTTTTCCTTAAGCACGGAAGGAAGTTATTTCTGGGGACGTTAATGCATACGCCTTACTATCCGCTCTACCTTCGACTGCATGAGTGCGCCCGACTCCGCTTACATTTGTCATAGATCGTTTTCGGAAAACATTGACTAAACTTTGGAAAGCCTTAGAAAAATTTACGATATATGCACAAAATCATCCCTAGCGACATGAATGGGAGTCCGTCGACTTAGGTTCCTTCAAAAACGTAATTCGTACAATAAAGCCAATAGCCTAAACTTTCTCATTGCTGAGGCGTGCAAGGCTCTGACTACGGAAGATCAAATGGCATGGATAAGGCAGTCTGAGCATTAGCGGGATAAATATCGCCCAAGAGAGATCGGCTGAAGTGTTGTAGTCTCAAGTCATGAAGGAGTTTGTCCGATAAGGATCCCAAGTCGTCTCAAAGAGAAGTCCATGAACTTTAGCATCGCCTCAGTACTTCATTTACCTTTCGAATTATCGATTGTGCACTGTGCTGCTTATTGAATCAAATTCTACGCTGATCCATATGGATTTGTCTACCAATTCATGTGCTGATCGCCTATCTAACTCTTGTTTAGCACAAACATGACTCTTCATGAACCCTATCTGTATAACAAAACGTTTGTCCAGTAAGCATAAGAATAGCATCATTGTATAGCATACCAGCTAGTGTCTGCCCGTCACGTACCCTTTATTGAATCTGTATCGGGAGTCATTTGGTAGTATAATAACTTCGCTCTACGTATATAGTTCGTATTACTGTAATAAGGATAGAATGAAACACCAGAAAGGTTAGTTTCCCACAAGTCCGAGAGATTTTCCGCGCGAACTGTAGCCGAAAAGAAGGCGCTTTAGAAGACGCCTTCTTGATATACGCTTCGTGTGTTACATTTTTCTGAGGAGAAAATATCTGGGGTATTTTCAATAGGAACAATGTTGCTAAACGGAAGTCAGGGGAAAAAAAAGCTTTGTGCGTAACCAATTCCTAAATTTGTGTTCGCTATGCGTTGGCACTTGCTGTTCTTCTCGTCCGTGGAAAACACGTCAAATGACTCGATTTGTTTGGAAAGAAACTCGTCGGTTTCTTATCATCTGCACAGAGGGGACTATGTGATCATAGTGTTCAGGAAGCAACCATTATATAATAAGGGTGGCACAAAGTTGTAGATCCTCCGCTGGCTATTTAGTCCGGTTACTATCATAACTAAACTACTTATGAATTAGAGCCTTAAGAAGTATTTCATTAATAGTTTTTCTCTCGTTCACAAAGTTTCTGGTGACTAAATAAACTAAAGGTAGTAGGCGTAGATGTACTAGAATGACGCTTCAATACAGAGCTGAAACTGACTGTGCGTACGGCTTTCATACTCTATAATGGCGCTCTCGTTTCACAACGTATTTCATAACACATAGTTTTTTCTCAATTTGTGTGCTTCGGAACGATCTTTTATGAGAACCCCTGAATGTATTGTGCTCCAGGAAACAATTTCAGCTGGAAGTTTTGTACTCATCCAATTACGTTAAAAAATTTTCTGTGGAACAAGTCGTTTAGCGTAACGGCTCACGCTCCGACGGCGTGTCTCTCCGTGCGTAGAGCCACGAAAGTATTTGTCTTCACTGATATGCTACCCAGATTCTGCAAAGGATGAACAAAGCATGCCGCGAGTAGTTGTTGTCTTTAGAGAAGAATCGATCTTATCTGCAATTGCGTTTAGCAACGTGTCCTTACAAAACGGGAAAGGATAATTACTGCGCATGAGCCAAGGAGCTCAAAATGCTATGTTTCAGGACCAGATGTTAGGACTCGTGATTTTCGGCGACGAACAAACGTTTAGGCAGGCTGTCAATTATTATCGTACGTGGCGGAATGCGTGTCGCCGTTCCGAAATCAGCACCGCAGCAACGCTAATTTTTCTCAGCCAAACGCCTAATCAGTTCTGATTTTGGGTTGTTCAGAAGGCTTAACAAATGTATGTTGTGTTTCATTAACATGTTGTGTATCGGTTTTGGAATAGTGCAGCGCATTGCCAAGGTAGCATTGACAATTGTGGAATTCTTGCATAAAAACCATGCTTCATGCTTTGCTTTATTTAGAAGTGATGGTATGGAAAATTGTAAAGTAAAAAATGCGTAGCTCTTTTCTGTAAAAAAAAAAACGAAAGGAGCGCCAAGAGAAATTCCCAGGGCGCCTACACGCGATTGCTCGCTTCTATGCCTATTACTTAGATTGTTTTAGTGATATGCTTATGCAACGTTAAATATAATAGGGTTAAGCCCCACAATGTTCCTGGTGACGCCAGCTAGAGCTCTCCACAGGCAGTGGCCAAATTAAAATGTCTACCCCGGCATTTCCTTTGTGTTATTCAAATAGCGCTTAATAGCCATAGGCAAAAGTGTACTACGGGAATGCGTTGATATTATCTAGACGATCTTCATTCAATCACGCTTCGCGATCTATTTCAGAAAGCTTAGTAATCGGTCTTCTCAGCAATGATCCCCGGCCAATCTTAACTCTCAAGTACGTATACTGATGCATAAATGGTCGACAAATCTGAGAATTGACAAATAAATCGAGAATTTCCTGGATTTCAGTAGAGAACAAGATAGAGAGGATTAAGGCCGGGGATGAAACTATCGCTAGGTCATTGCATATCGCTGCTAAGCGGATGATAGCGGATCCTGTAGCTAAACATGTCGGCTGCGCCTGCGAGGATTTCTTTAGTTTTATGTTGCCATTATCATCTGGTTTCCGGCAATTCAACACTGCCCCTATTCTTTTCATGCTAACCAGATCGAAGGTTTTTCTCTCGCAACAGCTGACCTACTGCCGTAGTAGTGCATGAACATAGTCAGACGCCAAAAGTTCTGGACTGCGGCAGAATTCATGCCCAGCCATACAGACTACGTTTTCCAGCGGCGACATAGCTTTCAGCAACACTAACAAATGGGGAAGGTCATAACGTATGGAAGCTTGGTATCTCCGCCAGGAGTCCATCTTTACCGAGAGGCACTATCCTAGGCACGTGAAATACAAGACCTAGCAAACACAGACAAGGAGGAGCGCGTGTTTTTCAAGATGATAGTGTTGAAGATAATCACGATTGACATCTTGTGAACAATTATTCCTAGAAACCAATGCTATCAACTACAACGAAGAAAACAAAAAGAAAGCAAATAGAAACAGGATGCCAAAGGGAATTCCCCTTATTGCAAGGTATCATTGAATGGGAAAATTAAACCACTTTTTACATAATTAATGGCTCGTCACTGTTGGAGAGTCGATTGAGATGAAGATACGCATCCGTACCGTAGCTAAAGATGGTCCACTCAGTACAGTTACCAATGTCTTACGCATTTGCCTTACCCTTCCATCGAAATCAATTTCAGATCACCGCCAAAATACCGTGCATACTACACATTGCGCAAATAGTATCTCTAATGCTTTCATTTGCTGTATTCACTTACCAGTCTGGCAATAGGCAACCCATAGCCAAAGCCTGCCATGGGTGCTTTGAATTCTGTCTTGTTGAACTCGGGCTCCAATTCTTGCCTCTCTGCTGTTGTGTACTGCACATCCAATGTGAAAACCGGATTCTTCTTGTCATATATTTACCATGTATGTCCAAACAACTGGGATCGCTGAACGTGGAATACCACCTCCCTCATCCGAAATCTTGATCGTGATATCCTACACACTCAACGTCGTCGTTATTATGTTGTAAAATGAAAATAAACGGTACCTCCTTGCCATGCGCAATCACCAATTTTATCTTTGGATACTCGTCTTCGTAATCCACTCCATACCGTTCCACCACCGCACGTAACGAGTTTTTAAGCAGTTCAAAGAGCATATGGTTGAGATGGGATGGCACATACATAAATTCAATATCTCCCGGAGAAAACATCTGAACCTCAGGTGCCTTAAACAGGCCGTAATGCTCTTCGCAAATAAAACGCGCATTGGCTATAGCATCCTGGGCGATCTCGCGAATATTGGTTCGTGTGCAGATCACACCTACATAATCCCTCCGCGCCGGACCCCGGTAAAGCGCTGAGTGTTGCCCAATCAACATACGAATGCCGATACGTGACATGTAGAAACGATCAAGAAATTGCTGGATATCTGGATCTAATGGATGCTCCTTGTATTCTAAAACACCCTGGGCTGCAAAGAGTACAATGAATTCTTGAACGCACATTGTTCTCTGTCACAAACCAATAGTTGTCACCACAGGGTCGTGCCTTCGCTTGATTCCTTCAATCGTCTTGACAAAGTTCTCGGTATATGTTACAATTTCTGGTGAGCATTGTACTTCGTCCATTTGATTATAATAGCTGATATGCGTTAAATAATCTACTTGGAAAGGTATCATTCTTTACCGATGGCCATTAGGAACTTTAAATATGCCATTCTTTTGATTTGCTGGATGGGGAACACTTTCTATAGAGTGTTTCGACCTTGTGGCGCGTTTGAATTCTTCTTTCATTGCACTTGATAGCCGCGGTCGCGGCAACTCCATCAATTCCTTACGCTTTTTTAAGAACCAAGACGCGTTTTTTTTTACAAGTTTACCTCGAATGACTGAGCATACCAATCCTTCACTTTGAGAATGGAGGGCATACTAGACAGATCTCGCGGTAGTTCTTCCAAATCCTTGACGCGATGCGCCAGTCGTATAGGTAATTCCTCTATAAGAAGTGTCAACTATTCTTTGTCCAGGTTGAATGCCTCCTGTTCTGGTTACCATGCAGAAATTGGCTAGCTCTAAACATGGTGATTGGGGATGGTTTTTGGCCTATACATGTTCAAAGTCCATACATGTCGTCCTTATTTTATACAAGTGACGTTACCAAACATCACCATTTGCCTCAAAGAGACACCTGTTTGAGGGAATTTCGCAAAGTGTTTTATTTTCTCGTAGAGCTTAGGCGTGATTCTGAACATGATACACCAGAAAGAAGGAGGTCAAAGAACAAGCCCGATCATGTCGGTCTTTTCTTTCACGTATCACATGGTCAAGAAGATGGGTTGATTTTTGTTTTTGATCAACACTGGCAAGTTCGTCATGTAGCAACAGAAGTGAGCGCACACACGGATACGATACATATATTTATATTATTATTTGGGAATTTCGTCCAAGCGAATATCTCAATGGGTCTCCGTCTTCGGCATAAGATCATTAATGTCATACATAACAACTGGCTAACTATTTTAAAGAACAGCAATAAAAAGGAAAAAAAAAGGATTATACTATGATACAGGCTTCTGTGCAAAACATACGCCAAAGGACCACTTTGCTTCTGGTAACAATTGACACTCTTTACATAATTGGTTCAGAAACTGCGGGTATTCTTCAGTGGTGAGACCTAGCGGTCCCAATAACATTGGTTCGCCTGTTTTGAAAATCTTGGTAACGTCCCACAAAAATTCCCGATTGAGTCGGTCAGATCCCCCTTTGTAGAAAGAAATAATTAAAAATTTATCCTTTTCCAAATTCCGAAAAAGCATACTTAGCGGAACATCTTTGATTTCGTGGTGAAGGACATCAAATCCCGCCTGATGAGCTAGTGCCCCTAGTTTCTTTGACACGTGGGGATCTTGACCCAATCGTTCAATGGCGTTTTCAACTGTTGCCATGTTATTTACCTTGTCGTTACAACAGAACGGTAAAACTTACATTCTTTTCCAGCACGGAGAACAAAATCGTTTCCGCGATCCAACATACCAGCTTCGATAGACTGTATACATCCCCCCGGTTTGGTAACCCGGAAAAGCTCGGAAAGAACAATAGGCCATTGTTCTTTTTTGAGCGCAATGATAAATAATCGTATGTGAACAAAATCAAACGTATTATCCGGGAATGGTAGTCGTTCGAGTACATTTGCAACTTGAAATGTTACATTGGGTGGTCGAATGTTCGTAGGAAATACATCACTGATATCAACACCAATGAATTCACTTGCTGGGTATTCCGTAGCGATATCCTAGATAATGTTATATATCTTGGCTGATTAGCGGTTCTTCTTGTTCTTCTTACCATAATCCAAGTGCCCGGGCCGCAACCAACGTCGAGTATCCGAGCATTTGATTCCAATGGAATAAGAGGCAATCCTATATCAAGAATATTCCTAATAGTTTGCCACTCAGCAACGAATGTTTTCATAAACAAAAAAACAAAGTTTTGGTTTACCCTTGGAACAGCGCTTTTAGTGCAAAATGTTGCTACATAAGAAAAAAAAAGACCTATCAACACACGCTAAACGGTGCCTATTTCTATGCCACTTACACCGACGAGTCTGTCTATTTCTTCATCATCGTTCGGGAACCAATAGGCTGAGGATTCGACCCCATGAAATTTACGTCCATTCCGAAAAACATAGTCAGACGAATGACTTGATGTAGTGAGTGAATCACGGGAGATATTGGAAACGGTGGTGTTGGTGGTGGTGGGCGTGGTACGATTTGAACGTTCGTAACGTTTCTTTGGAAATGAGAGTTTATTACCCATTCGTCATTAATAATTTAAAAAGAGTGAATAAAAAAGAAAAAAAATGAAAGTGAAAGAAAGCTTGTAGAGATTCGCACGAGAAACCGAGAAAAAAAAATAACGAACGCTCGCGCCATGCGGTTGTTAAATGAAATGTAATGATCGTTTTCTGTACTACCGAGCCTAATTTGGGATTGAAAGTCCACCAGTCGCTTGTGTAACCCCATTTAGTGACAGGTTAACTGGGGTGTTTAGGACAGCCACCACGAGTTTGGGGATACATCGTGGATTGCTGAGTTGTGAATAAACGCATCCTTCCTTATTCTTTATGCATAAAAGAGCAATGACTAGGGGAAAGTGGAAAAATAAAGTGAAAAAGGTTGAAGGTCAGGTTTCCCATGCTGGGTGTCCACTACCAGGGAACCGTTGTCTCATTAGAATTGTCCCCAGAAAAATACTCCTTTAAACTTTAAATTGATCCAGACTCTTTTACACACCCTTGACGAAGAAAAGTACTTACAGTACAACAGCAGACCAATGTTTGTCTGCCCATAGTTGACCAGAGCATCCACCCAAAAAGAGCAGATCAGAAATTGCACAGAAATGACGGAAAGAAAATGAGTACTACCATTAGTTAAGCAACCTTCTTGTTGTGCTATGTTTCCATTCCATTTCCCGCGTGCCAATTCTTTTTTTTTTTACGTGACGTTCGATTAACCGATCCCAATCAGCGAGAGGCTGAGGCAGATCTTATCAGAAGCCTAATCTCTCCATTTCTTTTTAACCAAATATGTTGCCTTGGCTCAATTGTTTCTTTTTTCATTCTCGCATTTCGTATTTCCTCCTTTGATCAACCTAAGCACCTGTTATCAGATTAAGCTTTTAAAATTAAGAGAACAGACATCAGTCCTTTCTCTTATCAGCTGCTACAGTTTTAGTTTTGATGTTGCCACGCATCGTATACATGGTTACGCGAACATTGAATGAACGTTTTCTATCCATTTTTCGAAAACGTGCGTTCAAAACCGTCTCAAGGTCAAAAAAGAACAATGCGTCACAAACAAAATGATAAATAAGGGGTCAGGGGCCCACCCAAGCACACTTTTGGCATCAACTTTTGTATCGTCGCGATGACCGTCATTGCTTCCCTACATTCGCGATCGATTGCCATGCCAACACACGATTCATCGCCATTCCGGGCCAACATCGGTACACTCATTCTACAGCTTCTAAGCTTAGTCCGTTAAGAGGAAAGATAACAAAGGTATACGCACGACCGACTGCTCGGTTGAGCCCCGAGGGACCGGTCCTATGTGTCCACATGATGATGATCCGATCCTGGAGGACACGGAGCACTTTGAAACAACCAGCAGTTCCCGCTCAGTGTCCTACAATGCGGTTGCCAGATTGTGGTTTAAGTGATCTTTTTAGCATATGATTTGACAAATCTTGATTTGGGCAACTTCAATTTAGGAAATTATGATTCTGATTTGTCATTGTTATTAACAAAGGACACCTGCTTTCTCTTTCTTTAAAGGATTCTGAACAACGCAAATGTTCTGACAGGATGCTTAGAATAAATGTGACCCATGAGCACAGATGCTTGCAAGATATGAATTTAGATTATTCCAGGTGATGTAAACGTCGAATCCGGTTCTTTAGGAGACTTGGAAATCCGCTATGATAAATTCACTAACTCACTAACCGCGTCAAAGTGGCGCTCTGTAAGCTTCATGGGAATTCGAGAGTTTTATCGCTGTCAATTAGGTCATCTAGCACGGACGTCGTTGAAAGTTTCTCATTTCTCTTCACCTTCTCTTGCGTGTTTCAATAACCATCGCCGTTACGTTGAAGTGACAAGGATCAGGAGGGATGGAGAGCTTACGAAGTAAGTCACCGACATACAGCATAAAATTCTCTGACTTGTATCCCATGAACAGGATTCAGCAATGCAACGATCTTTATTGTTTTGAGTTATTTGAGGCTGAAAGTACATGTGCATCGAAGGCGACCCGACGATCAGACGATGGCGCAAAGCGCTCGCGTTGAGACTTTATGACGCACTTAAGTGCCATCCTGGAAGTGCAATGAAAAGAGTTCCTTCGTTGAAAAATGCGGAGGGAGTGCTTTGTAAATAGTATCGGAATAGGCAGGAGCCTGCTAGCTCATTAGAGTTGTTCCAGGGAAAAGATGCTTCTTCAAACTTTAAAATTGATCCGGAGACTTCTGAACACTTTTGACACAACGAGAAGCTTGTAGCACGATGGCGGATTAGATTCAACTATTGCAAGGCGTCTACGCAAAGTACCTAAAGTACGTTTCAGATATTACACAGAAATGGCAGAGAAGATGAATATTACCTTGGCTAAGCGGCATTCTTGATGCATTATGTGTCTGTCTCGCGTCCTGCGTGCGTTTTTTATGTGATGTTCGAATGACAACCACTGGTACCGTCGATTTGTCCATCAGAAAGGTTGACACAGATCTCCTCAGAAGCCTAATGGTCGTCAGTCTTTTAACCAATCATACTGGATTCCCGTCTGTTTGTTACCCTCGCATTTTGCATCTCGTTGTTTGGCCACCACAAATGACCGTTGTCAGATTAAGTTTCTGAATCTAAGAGAAAGCTTTAGTCCACCCTTGCTTACAATTCTTTCACTTTACCAGCTCATACAACTTGTGTTTAACATTGCCCCGTATAACATGTACGGTTATGCGGATACTTGACAAATGTTTTCCATGTACCCTGTTCGCAACATGCTCTGTTAATGCATTTAACATCGTCTCGACCTTAAAAAAGAACAATGCGTTACAAACAAATCGATAAACAAGGGGGCAAGCGTGAGGGGACGTACGCACACCTATGACCTTAAGTTTACGTTGTTGCGGTGATCGCCATTGCTTCATTGCTTGGCTGGTTTTACGATCGACTACCATGGCAACATGCAATTCATCGCCATTCCGCACCAATGTCCGTAGAGCCCATTCCATGGCTTCCAAACTTGGTTCCCGAAGGTCACAGGCAATAAGATATGCACGCGACCGATGTCTGGATAGGAATTGCTCTGAAGTCTCGACCCCGTATGTCCACATGGTGGTAATGCGATCGTGAAGGGCACGGAACAGTCTAGGTGAAGATACTAGCTGTTCCCTTTCATTGGATGAACTGCCAGGTGACGGATCCGAACGCCAATAATGGTACCTCACCGAATCGGATACCGTCGTGTTTACCACATTCCATGCTGTGTTTTCCAAAACAGACGACGTCGTATCACTGATATCATCTTGGTCCCCCTCTTGCAGACGATCTTGTACAGTGAGCAAATGATTCAACAAAGCGTCTTCTTGTGTTTGCTCCAATGGCCCAGGTTCGTTATTCCACGGGTGCCATGGTTCTTGCTGTACAACAGACTTATCCGTGGTCTGTGGGTAAACCCTATCGACCATGCGTGCGGACGAGCAAAAAAAAAAAAAAAAAAAGAAGGCGTAAAATAAGAAGGGAATGGATAGTGATGAGCACCCGCAAACGAGAAAGAGGGAAAAGGAGCAGATAATGACAGCATGATGTTGCTGGTGTTCTTATCTGCTGCCTGCATAGAAAAGAGTGCGCTTTTCTTCTTCTCATTATCTCACTTGCATCAACATTTGGGTGGACATGTCAGAGGATTTCAACTTTTAAGAAAAAAAATCGACATTTTCATATTTACATTCATTACAGGTGTGCATGTTGTTTGTTTTTGTTTTGTGTGTAATGGAGTAAAGGGGATTGGGGCGGGAGTGATCTACCAGGTATCATCGTCTTCATCATCTGTTAAATAACTGCTTCGTCGATAACTTGCTTCTCGAACATAACTAAATCCTCGGAAAATCGATTGATTAGATGGACTAAGGGATGTCTCTTTCCGGGATAAGAAGGAAGCTGCTTGTGAATCAATAGAATCGAACGTTCGTGCAGTTGATGTGGTGTTCTTCTTGGCTGGAATTCCGATTGGTCGCGGTCCATGTGGTTTATCATTCGCCGAGATGCATGGTATATAAGGAGCCCGCACGCGCTTCTCGGCAACCATAGACCATTGTACATTTTTGAACCACGGATGAGCCTTCACTTCGCTGGCACCGCTTTTTCCTAATCGCTTCTCCGGGTCGCGCTGTAACAGTTTGGTTATGAGATCTTTGCAGTCGTCTGATAAACCTCGTGAGGCTGGAAATCTGATGGGTGCTTGGCAAATGCGAGAATAGAGTGTATCAAGTTGGACTGAATGAAAAGGTGGGTTCCCAGTAAGCATCTCGTACATGAGAATGCCAAGACTCCACCAGTCGACCATGGCTGTGTAGGAGGGGTGCAGAATGATCTCGGGAGCTAAATATTCGGATGTCCCACAGAACGTCGTCGCTTTCTTTTCATCTTTTAACTCTTTTGAAAGACCAAAATCAGTCAAAGCGACATGGCCATCCGCATCGAGAAGAATATTTTCGGGTTTCAGGTCGCGATAGACGACATCGTGTGCATGAATAGCTTCCAGTGCGCATACGATCTCGGCGAGATAAAATCGTGCGTGTGACTCGTCGAGATGGCGTTGCTGCTGCAGATAGGAGAACATCTCACCGCCAGGAATATAGTCCATGACTAAGAACAGATAATCGGCGGTTTGGAAACTGAATTTTAATGAGACGACGTAAGGATGTTTAAACGTGCGTATCAAAACGTTGCGCTCTGTCAGTGTGTGATCGACTTCATTCTGAGCAATCAATGCGCGCTTGGAAAGAACTTTCATGGCGTAGGTTCGATTGGTATCGCGTTTTACGACTTGATAAACTTTGCCAAAAGAACCGTGTCCTAGCAGTCGAACGATCCGAAACGCTTCAGGTGTCAGCTTAGCTGTAGATTCCAACGTCAGGGTGGCTTGCACTCGAATCTCACCGGCAGCTTCTTTGCCACCATCATGAGCTTCCAGTTTGAGCCACATGTCAACTGTCTTTTTCGCAACTAACGTTGGCTTCACTGTCACCATGCCTAGACAGCGTTCGTCGCCATTCGGGAGCCGATTGCCACGATCATAGACAAACACTTGGTACTCGATATGATCACCGGTAACATCACTATAAAAAAGTTTTCTTAATAAATGAAGCATGGGGTAACATGATAGCACACGCTTACAATGTTGCATTGTACTGCCATTTTGGACAGCTGGCTTTGATAGAAAGTTCGAAAGGATCAGTAGACGGGTCTGTCCGGATACTTGGTGTTGACGTGACGGCACCTTCGCAGGCGATGAGGCAATAGATATCGGCTTTTGTTGGATTGGCGACAGACAGGTTACGGCCCTCAACCAAATGAAGTCCCAATGTACCATTTGATGATGTATTAGAAGATGTGGATTTTGTACCAGTCAGAACATGGGTAAGGGAAGCTAGAGATAACGACGATCGGGCGTAGCGAAGTGCTTCTGTCAAGTGAGTCAGCCTCTCATTTAGACTGGTAGATGATAATATAGGTGCACTGTGCACTAAGTTTTTAATAAGTGAATCGGTATAATCAGCCATGAAGAAATGGGAAAGAAGAAGAGGCAATTAAGGGACGGTCCATGGAATTCTTTTTTTTTTATTCTTTGATCCTTGGATGGGGTCCCCCAACAGATCGAAAGAAATCATTGCCTTTTAAAGAAGGCCAGTCGCCCCACAACGATTTCTTTTTTTGAGACCCAGAAGGCTTCCAGTCACCCGGAATGCAACTGCGATTGAAAAAAAAAGATACTGGGTTCTATACTTTGCCCATAATGAACATCAAGTAGGATAAAAACTTGTACACTACACCCCGACAAGAGTAAAACAAAGTAAAGTTGCATATTAAACCTCCTAGACATGGTCCATATTGAGCAGTTGAATGGTAAAACTATTTACCCCTCTTATCTGCATGATCAGTCCGTTATGTCTTGGACCGTGTTATCAATCAACGAATGGTTCCATCACGACATACACAATTAATGACTTCTTGTTGTCATGAAACATGTGGCAATTCACGATTAGCTGCATTCTGTTCAATTACTATTGACAACCTAACTTCAGGATTTACGGATATACGTTAATACTCAACGTGACATTGTTCTATTCATGTATCCTCATCCAGTAATCCCTAAACTTTTTTATTTTTACATCATTGCTTTTTTACTTAATTCGGTCAATTGCCTAACTATCAAAGTGAAGAAGTCGGAGTACAATTAAAAAAAAAAGATCCAAATGGGTGCTTTCTAATGATAGCGGCCTCTAGAAACTGATGATCCTGCACTATTTAGCTTATGAAACTACGCAGTCCACATCCCAAATAAACACTACTTCTCCATTCTATCTTTCATAGCGACTGAAAAGACATCATTAGAGGTTTTATCGGGAACATGAGGATGGATCACTGTAGCTAGTATACCGTGTTTTGTAAAGGTCTCTCTGCTGCATCGATTGGCATGTTGGACAAACATGGCGTGGCGTGGCGTGGCGTTTCAACTGATACATCTAATTTAGTGAACGTTTAGGCGGCTTCACTGACACGAGGGTCCAGGGGCAAAAAAGAAAAATACATGTACAATACTTGTCTCGGGAAAATAAGGGACGATAAAACAGATTGATTAGGTGACAATGCCATAGGGAGCGTCATGCCACATCCGTAGGGATTTTGTCATTGCTCAGAACTCCAAAGAAAGTAAATAGTGACAATCTCGGAAAGCCAAAACTACAGTATTTCAAGAAAAGAAAGGAAGAAGTCAGCATGAAGCTAATAATACAATGAAAGGAACGTCCGAATGAAGCCCTAATGTCACACTTGGTGATGTACGGAATCCGTAGGCTTTACTCATAAATAGTAACCCGAGAATATCATTATCTTGCGGTCGTTAACCTGACACTTTCCCAAACGTAACCTCCGCTATGCTGGGCTGCGTCACATCCAAATTTTCAAGCATGAACTCCTACCTGTCAACCGACTGTGAATTGTACCACTGAAGTTTCCATTTTCCACGATCTGATTTAGTGCACATCACCGAGTCAGCAAACGAATCCTAACACCTTCGCTTATGTCCAATCCGTGTTTTTTTGTTATCTTACCTTAAAACTGGGAGAAACGTATAGGGAGAGTCGTGCATTTTCCCATACTAAAAGATCTCCGAGCCTTGACTGCTGCGACGCATCGTGGGTGCCATGGATCGCCCTCTCTTTGTTTGATAGAAGTTGCTCATCGTATAGAGGTAAAACATGTTTCGTTGAGCAATTTTTTTTCTAGGTTGTATCCAAGGATTTACGAAATTACTGGATTTTTCTCATGACTTTGCGTCTATTGGAAGATATTTGACGTTACTTCCCAGATAAACTCTGCGTCTTGGAGCACGTATTTTTACGTTCATACGATGCTATGATCTGCGTATCATACTCTTCCATGTTACGTTTCTGTCACAGATAGCTTCCCATTATCTAACGCAAAAGATATGTCAGAGACAGGGTTTCATTGTCTCGTGGAAAGGGCATGTTAAAGATAGGGCTCGATTATCCCGTATTAAACATAGGATTCTTTGTCTCATGCAGAAGACGTGTCTGTTATTGCCTTATCATCTCATGCAAAAGGTGTGTGAAAGGTATGGTGTTTTGATTTCAGGCAGAAAGCGTGGCGGTGATAGGGTACCATCGATTCATGCAAATGGACGTACCAGTGATTGAATTCTTTTGACTCATACAAACGGTGTCTCATGCGGAAGTCGTGTTGAAGATAGATTCCTTTTCTCTCACACAAAAAGAATGTCTCAGATAGCGGAAAGCGATGCATATTTAAAGGGACCACTTCTTTTTCCTTTTTTCTTCTTCTTCTTTGGCTCTGTTGGTACAAACATCCCCGGTACGGATGTCAACTTTTTATCACATATGGAGGATCACTCATTTCTCTGTATGTCGTTTAGGCTACATGACCGCTGTCCCGAACCGTCTTGGCCGTGTTGGTGCTTTATGCCCACGCTCAAAGTACATAAACGTCGTCGCACATCCAGAGTCGCTCATCTCCCGTGATAAATTGCCAGACAATGTATCGCTTCAAGTCCTCTGGACGCCATCCAAAAGTGGTGGGATTACCTCGTCGGGTTAAGTGAAAAGGCATCCAAGCATCATTTCATTTACTAACCATGAATTATTTTTTATGCTGCTGGAATAAATTTTGCGCCCGCTGAAGACCAAGCTCATGTACGTTGATTAATCTTCGGTGTACTGATGGCCGCATATTCGATTCTTCTTCAGCGCAAACTTGGCTCTCCAGAGACGCAAGATTTATTTAGTGTAGCGTAAAAGATAATTCAATAAAGAGTATTATACAGAAAGTTGTTGTGTGATACAAAAGTATGCGAGTGAGGTTATTTGGCAACACCAACGACTGCCTTCTCGCGTTCCGGGACTCTCCTTTCCCGATCTTCTTCCTTGCGACTGTTGCGCATTTTTTCTTCCTTTCGCTTCCGGGATGCCAGCATAGTTTTCTTGAGTTTGTCCGCCCGCTTGATATCCACTGGAACATGTCGATGCTTGTCGATTTTTCGGATCTCGTCCATGTGACTGAAACGTTCCTTGAGTTTGGAGGCATATTCCAAATGATTCTTCTCACGCCAATCTTTGACTCCCATTCTCTCTGATGCGTTGGCCCTCCACAGACGAATGTTACCATCGTCCGAACCAGAAAGTACATATTTGCTGTCCATGCTGAACTGCACACAGAATACTCTACAATGAAATCATCAGCGCGACCCTTCTTCCTCAATTTTTTTTTTTTTTACCTCTGCATTCGTTTTGTGTGGTACACATCTCGGCTGTGGCCACTACGGGCATTGAAAATACGGAGCGATCGATCATATGATCCGGTAACAATATCTTGGCCTGTGGGTGAGTAGTCCACATCCATCCTAAACCATTCAATATCAGTTAATCGGCTGTCTAGCGGACACGACTTTATCTCAAACTTACAAAGCGGATACGTGGTCTTTCAATACATTTTGGGCTGAATTCATTTTTCGCATATCGAATGTATACGCGTTATGATCTTCGTTAGCTGCTGTAAAGATATAAGCTTCGATAGGATTCCATGCAAGAGCATTTGTTCGCATCTGAAGAAAAATATCAGTTCACATATTCCTCCTCTTCCCTTGTACTTACAGCCAACACAAGTTTAGATAGCGGCTTGTTCGTCCTCAAATCGTACAGAACAATTGTACGATCACTGCCACAACTAGCAAGAATGTTCGTCTCAACTTGATTGAACTTGACTGTCTGGTAAGAGTCTGCGCCCCATTCGAACTCATGAATAGGTTCCGATCGCGACTCGTCCCAAACATCCACAGTGGAACCAGCAGTGGCAAACAGAGCGTCGCTGCGATGATGTGACAAACCGTTGAAAGCATGTTTGCCCAGGTATGTCTGTACTGGATCGGTACCTTCACTAGCATTCCAGATTTTAACCGTCTTATCTGTCGAACAACTCAAGAATTGACCGTGGCTGTGGCCTGCACAAACGCCTTTAACAATATTTTGATGTCCTCGCGTATGCCATGTCGTCTTCTGTTCCGAAAGGTCCCAGATACGGATCTCTAAGAGAAGAAAGTAAAGTTAAAAGGGGAGTTGCATAGCTTAAACGCCATGTTCATTACCTCCGTCACCACTACCCGAGATCATGGAGGTGAGTCGATGCGGATGCTTCACCATGCTATAAACGCCATCAATGTGGCCGCTCAGAGCACCAACAAATGGTTTGGCAAACATGCGTTCCAATTTAACCGTGTTGAGTGCACGGACATATTCTCGTCCCTGTTCGAAAGGATGCACTGACGGGTCAAGGTTGCGTTGTACTTTGTGGATATCTTGGGATCTTTCACGGACGTAATCCGACGACGATCGTGACAATGCTTTGACTTTCTACATATAATCACTAGCGTGTTAAAAAAAAGAGAGAGATCTCGACCGTGCCTGCCTACCATGTGTACTGCGATCAATGAAGAAAGGATTTGCTTCTGGAATAGCACGAAGTCACAATGTCCATGATGGGCAACTTTTTTTTTTGTCCACGTGGCTTGTGGGGACCCTGTCGCGCACAACATTAGGAGCACGTAACATTACCTGGAGATACTCAGTTTTTATAGAATACAACATAGAATCGAACGAAAAAAAAAAACGCTTTGATACATGAATAACCTGCAGAGAAAGCATGAAACATTGAAAGACCAAAGAACACAATAAAGAGGTATTCCAAAACCATTACACTGACTACCTAGCACTACCTATGGCAAGAAGGTAAATTGTATTTCGTATACGGCATTATCAGAATGTAAGCAGAACATTAGTTAGCATATACGCTATTCTGCAATAAACGTAGAGTACTTTTTAAACGATAGCTTAACAGCTGCCACTTAGTAGGTCGTTGTTGTGACTCAGCCTGCGACAGAGCCGGAAGTTAAGCGGGCGGCTGTGAGCCATGTACTGGTCCCGATCAATGTTACCGGGACGCTTATAAATATAACATTTTCTTTTTGTTTTAAGGCAGTAGTTGTACTTATTCTATACGAAATTCTATTCAAGTCATTTTTCTCTGTGTATTCCACCTGGGAAACAAGGAAAAATGTATTTTCAAACAATAAACAACATGTTTTTAGTTTACTATGCTCCCCGAAAACCATATCCACTAGGATTCCCGGATTCATATGTCCCGCGTAAGGTACTTGCATTCGATGAAGGCTCAACCATACCCGATGGTGAGAAAGACTGCACGTTTGATGCCGAGGTATACGGTTTGACGTGTGATGCCGGTAGCTGATGTTGTTGCGGGGGCGGAGGAAGAGGCATAGGATACGGATGCGAGTAGGGATGTACCTGATGCGGGGAACTTGGATGCGAGTTAGGATGAGACGGATGGTGTGGATGTGGAAGGGGAAGCGGCATGGAAAGTGCTTGCTGATGTGGATGGGATGAATGCTGGTGTTGATGGTGTGCCTGCACGGGCATCGACGAAATCTGGTGGTTCAAATAGTCGACAGGTACCGGTCCCGCGATACTGTAAGCTGTCGTAGCAGTATAAGGAATACCAGAGGAGGATGCCGCCATCTGCTGCACTTCATGTATCTTCTCGTGCTTTTTGAGCGATCGAGAATGATAATACGCCTTGCCACAACCCTTTGCTGGGCAGATGTAAGGTCTCACGTTGGAATGTGTCTTGATATGCGTTGTAAGAGAATCTGGACGAGAAAATCGTTTGCCACAATCTACACACAAAAACAAATGAGCCTCATGCTAAAGAACAAACGGCGGATTCTTACTTTCTTTTGGACACACGAACGGACGCTCGCCTGTATGCGTGCGTAGATGGTTATACATCTTATGACGTTTTGTGAATGGTTTCTGATTGCGTGGACATCCTTCCCACTCGCAACTGTACGTAGGCTACTCGCAATATCAGTATTGCTGAACGAACAAGGTTTGTACCATTTACCTTTCCACTTCCCACGTGTGTATCACTGATATGAGTAATGAGCATTTTCAATTCGTTGAATTTTTCATTGCAATCTTTCCAGCGGCATTGCACTTGTTCTTTCGATTCCTCATTTTCTTCATGATGCTCACTCTCTAATTCATCTTCCTCTTCCTCGTCTTCCTCTTCTGCTTCATCGTTCTTTTCTTCTCCATCTGCTGCACCACTGCGGCTTTCTTGGGCATCGGATGGAGTGTTCGGACCATCTTCCTCATCTGCATTTGTGCTTGCTTCCGACCGCATTTCAGCCATCACCTCCTGGGTAATATCTGTCTGACGGTTCGATTGTTCCGTAACAGCCGCGTCCATTGGGCTCGTCTGCTGAGATCCTGTGCGCTTTTCTTGCTCCAGGACTACCAATCGCGCAATTAACTCTTCTTTTGACATACTTTCGTATTCAGCCACTGAAACACTCGTCGATTCTTTCTGATCATCCGTTTGCTCGATTTTAACTTTGGCTTGATGTACTTCAAGTCCTAATTCAGCAGGCGTTGGTGGGGGAGGAAGTTCAATTTGAAGAGCCTGCTTGTGTTGTTCTTTAGCCATGCGTCGCATCATAAGCATGTGTTGATCATCAGAGAATTTTGGCGGTGTAATCACTGATTCTCTCGCTGCAGGAGTTGAAGCACTACTTCCAAAGCTGATACGTCGTTCTTCCTCATTTTGCGGCATCACTATTGCAGAATGCGGTGCACCTTGACCGGACAAATTGTTGGTCTGAATATGTAAGTTGGACGGATAAGGGCTAGACAAAGTATGTCTTCGTGCTTTTCTTCGCGATTCATTGGCTGAATCGTCCTGTAAGGTACGTTTTGCAGCTGAAGTCTTATTTTCGTTTCCATTGGTAATCATCATCAACTTCTCTACACTTGGTGTACATTGTTGCTGTTGCTGTTGTTGTTGTTGTTGTTGCTGCTGCTGCTGCTGTTCTTGTTGTTCTTGCTGGTGCTGCTGGATTAGAGCATTCTGTAATGTAGATGCTGGATCGTGCGGTAGCATGTGATGCGCATTTGTTTGTTGCAGCATCATAGCATTGGCGTGGGTATTAGTCATTTGCGGTAGAACTACATGAGCCGTCTCTTGTTTAACAAATGACATCGACACCATAGGATCCATGCTGCGTTGTTTCATCATGGAAAAGATATTTTCTGAAGAAGGTTGTCCTACTGCTGTACCTTGCAAAATTCCGTCTAAGACATTCGATTCCTGTTGCTCTCCCACTGGATGATGAGACGCCGGGTGTTGGGAAGATGCTACAGCAGCAGCGGCAGCAGCTTGTGCTTGCTGTTGGATCATGGCAATTTGTTGGGCAGCCTGTTGAGCAGCTTGTTGAGCGGCAGCTTGTTGAGCGGCGGCTTGTTGAGCGGCGGCTTGTTGAACAGCAGCCTGTTGAGCGGCAGCTTGTTGAGCGGCAGCTTGTTGAACGGCAGCTTGCTGGGCTGCAGCTTGCTGGACGGCCATTTGTTGCGCCATTACTTGCTGTGCCGCTGCAGCGACTGCTTCACGTTGTGCGTCAATAACTTGCTGATCAACAGCATTCTGATGAATCGCACGCTGAGGAGGAGTATCTAGGCTAGCCTGCGAAGAAACTATCGGATTTTGTGGATGGCTTAATAATTGCTGCATCATATGCTGCTGTTGCTGCTGCTGCTGCTGTTGCTGTTGCTGTTGTTGTTGTTGCTGCTGCTGCTGCTGCTGCTGCTGCTGATGCTGTTGTTGTTGTTGTTGTTGTTGTAATTGGAGATGTTGTTGAATTTGGATTTGTTGCTGTTCACATTGCTGCATCTGCAATTGATGTTGTGTATGCTGCTCATGCTCATGTAGCTGTATCAACTCCGGTTTGATTTGCTGTGAACCAATCTGTGCTTGCGCAAACGTGCAACTTTGTGAATTATCTGCCCTACAGATAGCCGGTTCCTGAGGTTGTTGTGGCAGTGGCTGTTCCTGTGATGGTTGTACCTGCTGCTGCTGTTGCTGCATTATCATATTAGAAATACCATCTGGTTGCTAGGTAAACAAGTAGCTAATTAGCAAATGTAAAACAAGAGAGAATAATGGTGCTTACATTCAATGCGTCCATGACAGTAGGACTATTTTGTGAATGATTCATTCCTGTTGTAGGAGTATGTGGCATGGTAAGTGATGGTTGGGTTTGTATGGCAGGATCCATGTGTTGCTGCGGTGACATTCCCGGAGAGCTTTGCTGTTCGGTCAACAAGGCCATATGTCCGAGATCAGTTTGTGGATGCGTACTGACGACACCATGAGTTAGACTTTGTGCTGGTACGGGAGGTATGTCTACAGGTGCGCTGTAAATCTGTTGCATTTGACAATTCTGATCTTGATTTGCTCCAGTGACGCTTATCATCGCAAGCGACAGCTGCTGATCATAGGGTTGATTCAGCATAGCAGTCGGTTGCGGTTGCGGCTGTTGTTGTTCTGGTTCTTGCTTTATATTGCCTATCGGTTGTGACTGCGTTCGAGTCAAACCAGGAAGGTGTTGTTGTTGTCCTGGCGTCGTCGGTAATGGTGGCGTCACTGATGCAGTTGCTGAGTGGTCGGTCATGTTCATGGACATGTGTACCATGTGTTGTCTATCTTCATGTGCACTAACTGTGAACTGTTGATTTGCTGAAGTAGAAAAAGGGAAAGAAGCATCTGTAGGTGCCGCGGTAAGAGGAAGTTGTGCAGATGGTAGACTTTGAGGGACTTCAGTTTCGGTCACGCAAGGTAAATTTGGCGTTTCTGCATGGGAGTGAACGGTATGTATATCGGCTTGACGTGTATCCATGGTAACAAAGACGGAAGCTTAGGATTTAGATTAAAGATGTATTGATAAGGTCCCCGAAGGGAGAGCTAAGTAACAAAAAAAACTGAAAGTAACAAAAAAAACCAACAAAAACTGTGAAAGATAGAAAAGTTTCAACGTTGATGATGATAATTTCACTATCGGATTAAAAATCAGCGGGAAAGAATATGTAAAATAGAAAGAAGGTGACAAAGGCACAGGTGGGCTGAAAGTGTTACTTTTTTCAGATTGTCGGAAATCTAAACCGTCATACCCAACCCATAAGCTTGGCCGTTTTACTTTTTGTTTTTGTTGATTTGTAAGTAAACATGATTATACTTCACCCCTTTTTTTTCGTCTTCAAAGAGTTTTACACCTAATATTTGAGGTACAAATTATTGTGAATCGTGCTATGTCTTGGCTAAAGAAAATACTATGTTCCTTCGCTTATGATTGGTCGAGATTCTGATGATCTTGTTTCAATTACATATATGGGATTTTGCGGCATTTGCGAAGTTTAAAAAAAAAACTGCATCAACCGAAAGCCAATCCTGCATTCAAGCGAGTGAAATCCCAAAACATGAAAACTACTTGATATCTGTTGTATTGTAGCCGTCGTCGATGAACAAGCATTATCACTATCTCAACCTCGTGGGGGAAGAGGACATGTGTTGCACATACGTTACTGTTTTTAGTCGAAGTCCGATCAGCCTGGCCACATCCAATTGTAAGTGGTTGGTTGGCCGAAGCACAGTGGTTTGGCTACAGGCACCCTACCGGCACACCCGACACTCCATAAATGACGTAGTTTTAGGATTTAGTGATGTAGCTTATCTGACAAGGAGCGCGGATCTGCGATTTATGTACGTACTGTGTATGGCAGCAGTAAAGGTATGATAACGAAAGATCAGGAAGGTGACGTGTTAAACAGAATTTCTTTTTATTCATTCGTTATCACTTCTCTTTTTCTTTCTGCCTTTCATGTTTTTATTTTGTGCTTTATCGGTACTGTAAATAATGTGCGTTAGTGGCTGAACTACACTGAAGGGGGTTCGATCTATAGCGCTTGAGACCAGATTAGCTGAGAATGAAGTAGAGTGATAGCAGGAAGAGGCAATCCGTGGAATACGCAGAATTCTTCTACAGTCATCATTAAGCGCGAGTCGTTCACAATTAAGGTAATATCTATATGATTCATCAAATGAAATTGAAACGTATATTGTGCTCCCCACTATCTACTTTCTTCTGCTATGTTGTTTTATTTATCAAGTTCGCACAGACCAATGTTTCCAAGGATTTCTGGCGAACTTTAAGTTATTAAAGACCAGGCTACTGGTTTTTAGTTAGGCAATTTGCAGCTTTGCACACTGATATATCAGGGCGTGAAACTCCATTGTCTGTGGTGACCTTGCTTATATCTCGCACTATGGGAAAGAGCATAACGCGAATCTAACAGAAATCTAACAGAAATCTAAACTCAGAAAATATAACGCAAATCTAACATTTTTCCGGTTAACGTTAGATTTGTGTTAGATTTTTGGAGCCATATTTGTGTTAGACCTTCGTCAGATTTACGTTATATTGCATTAATTACTTTTGAGCATTCTGGTGCCATATTATCTCTAGCATTTTTAGTTTGCTGACGTTTCTTTATTTATTCATCTTCATTAAACGACCGGGAAACATCTAGCTGAGCATCTTCCTCATCGAAAGACCATCTATCATCACCGTCCTCAGATTCACGTACACCTGAATTCCGGTATTCCTTAATCAATGAACCGATAGATAGATGATCCTCTGTTTTGACGTACCTGAATCCTTCTCGGTGATACGGCGTTTCTTGGATTGACGCTGCAACCAGAACCGCTGAAGTAGTAGTCTGGCACCCCACCATCCTTCACACTTACCAAGAGGTATCGCGGGGTCAGCATTGCACTCCAGCAAGCCATAGGCATGATTTTTGACATGCCTCTTGACCTTGGCCCAAGGAACGCCATGAACAGAGAATGCTGCCTTTGTTTGATCAGCAACTATCCTCGTCAGACTTTTCAGCTCGTCTATTAACTCATCGATCTTCCCTTCTGGTAGCGGCGGTAGATCCATTTGCGTCTCTCTTTCCGAAACGATAAGTTTTGCCAAAACGGCATCATTCAGTTGTGCCTTTCGGATTACTGTAGCCGTGTCGCCAGTTTTCTGGTATGTCGGCTGTGGTATGGTTCTTTTCCACACAGGGTAAGGAGACGGGATACTCGATGGTTCGGGAAGTGATGTAACCCTGCCATTCAGCTTCTGGTCATCGCGCTCCACTTCGAGATGGTCCAAATGGTCCGCAATCTTCCTGACCTCTATCCTTGTCCCATCCACTTGCTCCTGGATGTCGTTAATCTTGGCCATAATTCGTTCCTCCATCCGCAAGAAACTCGTCCAGAATTTCCCTTGGAGTAATTTTGTTTTGGGACATAGTAGGACGCGGTTGTTGATCGAATATAGTTAAAGAAGAAAAAGAAACAAGGTACTGATCATTTTCCTTAGCATATACTTACACACAGAGTCCAATAAAAGAAAGTCAATATATAGGTTATTAATTAGCATGTTACTTATAATAAGCGCAACTCTCCGAAGCTGGCTAATTGCTGCGTCGTACTGAAGGACATGCCCGGCCAAACGATATACTGGCGATTCTGTGCCGAAGTTATACGACCTGCCATGCATCAATATCTTCAACGGCAATCACTTTCAGACGGTACGGGGCAGATGGCTGTTTGTAAGGGAAGCGCGAAGTTGGTACAACTACACTGAAGATCTTGACAACGGCAAGTAATCGCGTGCAATCTTGCTGCTTATGCTGTAAAAAGCACATAATTTCGCCAAAGTATGTTCGCGGTTCCCGGCGAATTGCCTTGCTCCTTCGATTGACATCCACATCAATGGTAAGCTTTACAAAAGCATTTTCGTGGTCTGTGTCTTTAGCTCTATGCGCTGATCCAATCACCTCGCCATTGCATTTCCACAGTCTGCTTGCGATAATTATATCCGATCTAATAATTCCAACTTGCTGAAGGTGGATGCTCCAGAATTCTTGCAAATGCTTTGCTAGCTGCAAGTTCTGGAACTCCTCCACAGTACTCTCCTCAAACGGGCCCCAGAGCTCTGGTGAATCTGCGTCCGTCGATTCGGTCAGCACCTGGAGTTGACGCGGTGATTCTTCTGTGTCAGATAGTCTCTGATAATGCCTTTGAGCGGCCAGATCACACATCACGTTTCCAGCATTTACACCTGGGCGCGCTTTTGACTTGATACAGCGCTTGAATTCTCCAACAGCACGTTCTAACGGGAAAGCAGAAGTGAACGGTAAGGGACCGATATTCTCGATCATGACGGGTATGTGCTGTAAATAGTGCTGCGTGATCGTAAAGATCGCACTACTGACAGCTTTCCTTTTCTCCAGATCGCGAAGATATCGATACCAAATGGTTACTCCCCGTTTGATCGTTTGGACGTCACGGGTGCTGATCTCTCTGCTCATTGTAAGCATAACCACTTCTACCACAGCGAGTACGGCTTGTCTACTACTACCATCGTCGATGTATTCCATCACAATCGTAGGAACTGCGTACTGGAGGAATACTAACCAATCAACAGCACGAAAGTATCCAGAGTGTGTCACAATATCCAGCAACTTTCCGGAGAATGAGATCGGTAGTAAAGCCTGAGAGTTCGCCAACATCTGTCATATCTCTCTCTGAACGGAAGGTCTCAGATATAATGGGTTGTCAGTCCCGTATTTGCCGCATATCAGATTCCAGAATTGTTTGGATACTCCGTGACCAAGAAGGTGCATCGGGTCCAGACCAAAGAATATCGAGCCTCGAAACGTCTTTAAATCTGCAAATGGCGAAGGATTAACTATGCCGTGTTCCACGTCTCCGTTCACAAAGCTCTCCAAACTTCGTTCGCGATATGCAGTGCTACTTGGCGGGAAACACATGCCTGCTTTTCTAACATTAGCCTCCTCTGATCTGTTAGGCGTATCTGTCGCTTGTGTGCCACTGGATCCAGGTATTAGACACTGACGGCATCCATATTTCGATGTGTGGTCTCGATGGTAGGCGATCTTGGCCACGGCAGGGATATCACCGGATGCTAGTAGTAAATGTACTTTTGCAGATATTGTGGTTTCACCTGCCGTTACTTTCAACCCTGCTGATTGCAATATCTTCAGTTCTTGTAATGTCGGCTGTAGGAACGTGAAAATATCCTTGGGCGCTTTTGGACCTGGTGTAATGCATATCTGTAGCATATTTTGGAGTTCGTAGCGTATCTCAGGTGGTAAATTGAGAATGATGACGAGAACAATTGTCGTTTGGTGACCACCTCTTTTAAATAAACAAAACCCATCTGTGTAAAGTGCTAATGCTATGTCGTACTCCCCTGGAAACATACTTTCACGAGATTCATCATATACTTTGCCGTCAAAGACGTCTCTGTACGTATTGTGGTCGTCTCTTTCCCGCTCGGCACGATATCTTAGGAGTTTCCGCGTCTTTTCCACTGCAAGTAAGAGCCCTAACTGTTGACTCAGCGACAACTGCTTTACCTTTGCTCTTGCTTGTTTCTTATCAGCCAGTTCGCCGTCGTGTGTTCGCTTTCCACCACTCTCCCACTTATCCTCGCCGCAATGACTGCACTCACTGTCTTCTTCATCGTGTAGAAACATCTTGCATCCGTTCACACATACGTCATATTCTTCAGGACGGACGGGATATAGATCCTTCAACAAAATCCCGCTAGAGTATGGCGTGTACAGTGGGTCAAGTACGCCAGCAATGTAGTCGTTAAAGATCCTTGTCGATTCCTCTAAGTATGCACGCGGAATTGCAAACTTCTTTGCCAACGTTGCCAGCTTCAAGCTGATTTCGGCCGCCTTATCGACTGTTTGAGGTTGACTATCAGCTTGATGCACATATTCGATTGGTTCATCTGTATTATCATCAGGAACGACGTAGTTATCATCAACAACATCATCCATATCGTAGAACCAGTCGCTTTCCTCTTCAAAGTCGCTAACGTTGCCTTCCAGGGACGTGCCTGAATCCTATGAAACACAGGTAAGTCTTGATTACGCGCCTCTAGCAAGTGTGAACTGTATTTCGTTCGAAACTCACGAGTCTCTAATGGCTGTGCAGCATGCATCATATAGGAAGACATGGCTTGCACTTTTGCCATCATGGTAGGACATTTACGTTGGTGTGGGGAGAGCGTTCCATGCTTCGACGTCGCAAACATCCGCTTACAATGTTTACAGTAAAAAGTAGATTTTGTACCGCGTTTTGGCATATTCACAATCGTTGTAAGATGAAAATAGAAAAATAGACAGTAAGAAAAAAGTTTTCACGTGGGACCTTAAAAATTGTGCAGTGAATCTTTGAACTAAAGAAAAGACAGGTCCCTCTCTTTGTTCATACACATGTTATATGACTGTACTCAGTATCTTTTTGCTGAAATCGTATTTGTACCAGTCCTCTCTTACTTTCTTTGTCATTAGATATATGTTAGGCTTACATGAGATTTATGTTAGATTTGTGTCATGCATATTATACTGCTTCTAATGTGTTAGACAAATTAAATTTATGTTAGATTTTTGTCAAGTGTCACAAATTTTTTCCTAGTGCTCTTTTCATACATACATGGCAGACCTGAAGATATAGCTTGATAAAAGTGGATAAAAAACAAAGCGAACTGACCTGGGACGTCTAGAACTTGCCGATTGTCACCGCGATCAGTTCGCCACGCCGTTCCCTTCTTTTGATTGTTCGCCAACATTTGTTCATCACTGCCTATTTTTCCTTTTTCTTGTGGCGTGCTTGCTCGCACCAAACATTGCAGGTCCGAAAATGATCAGAGACGTTCTTTCTGCTGCTCAAAAAGATGCAGGACACCATTTTCTTCTATGCGGACGCGGCTTATTGAGAGTGGATCTCAACGTTGATTCCCTTGGACTGAAACAAGAAATCTTCGTCAGTATCTATACTTGCAGTTGGATATCGTTACTTGCAATAAAATTCGGATGTATACTCAGCATAACTCGATCAACTCGATTAAATGGATATTAGCCTTTCATGAGAGTTCCTCCTTCTTACGCTCAATAAAATATTTCTATCGGGTCTCACGTGCTCCACAGTCTGATTGAACACCACCGCTTAACCGAAACTTCATCTTCGCCCGTTCTACCGCTTCTTTATGCGGCTCTGTTCCACATGTGATTTTAGACCAACTATAGGGTGCAGTTTAACCTGTTGTATCCAGACTTCTTTGTCATACATTCACACTATAATGTATACTCAGCATCACTCCGTCAGTTCGGTTAATTGGATAACAGATTATAATTCAGTCCCTTGTTCTTTCACTGAATAAAACTTCCATACCGAGTCTCACGTACTCTTCAGTCCGATTGAACACACTACATTAACCGACATCTCATAACCACATTGTACCAAATGGCAAAGTGCGTGACGAACCTTTGGATTCCTTGAATGTTTATCTTTGGAACTCTTGTCTCGATGCTCACGGAGCCCGCAAGAGTGCATGGAGACTGATATGCTGATATTTATTGTACCTATTAACTCGCCTTCACGAAAGTACGTGTCTACCTTTACCCAGCTTATTCTTTTACTGTAACTGCCTTTCTAATTCGATATCGGCAGCCTCTTTTTTCTTCCAAATGCACTCTTTGCCTGCGGAAGACAGGCAGAGTCGACATAAGAAGAGCGCGATATGAGCGACCGGATATAAAAGCTGGAGATCGTCCATGAGGATACAGCAATATAAAGAGGAGAGGAAGGACAGGACGAAGAAAAGTGAGTTTTGGGCCATAGTCACATCAAATCTCTTTTTAATGACAATACTTACCGCCGCCAGTAATTTATCGACCATCTATTTACAAAGAACATCAGAAAGAGTCTCCTCTCCAAGTAGGGACGACAGATGTCCATAATATTACATTTTACGTCAGCACCTACGCATCAACTACTTAGAACGCATTCTTGAAGTTCATTATCTTCTCTTCTCAGGATCAGCAGACGCGAAGTATGCAAACCTCTCTGCTGTATTCTGATATGCGCATGTACAGCGGAAACTGTCTCCTGGTAATACAAATTGTAAGTTCGCTGGCGAGAACCTTCAATCCAATGCTGATTATATATTATCCAAGTCACAACTGTACCAGAATAACAAGAACAAGGTGTTCCATCATCTTCTGTGTCGCCGATTTTATATTACCAGGTAGAGATGCAGAGCACAGCTTATGTTGAAGTGAACAAATAACACAACGGAATAGATATCTACACTCAAATTTAAGAACCGATAAAATACGTGAAAAGCCGAATAACTTACCACAGTAATTGCCCTTCCGGGCGTTGCACCTGTCGAACCTGGGTTGGTTGACCAGCAAAATGGTTATCGAGCTGGAAAGTGTCCTTGTGCTTAGAACTGAAGGGAGTCAAAGGGATCCTGTCGGCGGAGATGACCATAGAGATTCCTTTCAAAGCGATGTTTCTTGAAGCATTGATGTCTCAGCCCAAGCTTGATATCATTCATAGATTGCCGTTTTGCTCCGTTGCTTTTCCGGATTTGACCCTCTGGCGTTCTGGACTTCTGTAGTTTAGTCGGCTTCAGGCACCAATGACCAGGACTCAGTTATGTTTCCTTGTAACCGTGAATGACTCAGCGCAATAAGCATCGCAAGACAACCTTTAAATACTTTTTGAAAAACGGAACTATGTCATATCTAGTTTTTATAGTGCTACTTCCATGTTGTCATATCTCTACACTTGAGTCATGTTGACCACACAAGGCGTCATCGATCTACCATATCAATATTCTATCCGTGTTCTCAAACTTTCCGATTTTGATTGCACTGGCCATGTTGTATACATCACATACAGGGACATAGATCCATATCTTAAAACTGGAATAATTACTGAAGGTTAAGATCACTTATAAACGTCAACGATATCATTCTGCTGCCCTGGGACAACCCAATGAACAGAACATAATAAGGGCACACGCACGCACAAATACAACATCATCTCTTACCTTCTCTGTGAAATAAATAAAAGATTCAAAGGACTTGCTACCTATCGCTGACGATGAAACAAACAAAATCCACAAATAAGTACAGTGTGTCCCCTCTTAATTCAGGGCCTTGGTAACAGCCCAAATGCTGACAATAAGCGGGGGATGAATTAAGAGGAAAGGTCACTGTGGTTCACTCTGTGGATTGGATATAGCAAGTCTCTGTTTGTCACACAGGGAGAACTGAAGAATCATCTCCGCAAACTGAAGAAGGATCTCCATTAAGAGTGGTTGGATAGCCTACATCAGTTTTTGATTACTTCATACTTTTCCAAACAATAAAACGTTGGCATAGTAATGGTCAAAGTTCTCTGATATGTATGTTTTATGCCTCACAAAGAGGTCCCTGATTCTTTTCAACCCTCTAAAACACCTTGAATGTTGGCATTGGTGAGGAACTGAAAGTTTTTATAAGTGTTTCTTTGGTCACAGCGAAAATCCTGAAAATAGGCGAGGGATGAAAAGTTTGGGGACTGAATTAAGAGGGGACACACTGTACTGCACCATCATCAAATTGTCACCAGGTAATATTCAATTCGATGGAAGACCCCTTCCACGCGCCAACATGACACTGTGAGAACTTTGAACCTAAGGATCTGCATGTAAGAATACTACGAGAATCTCTGAGCACCCAAATAGCTGCTCCAACAACATTAGGTAGTGGTTATAAGCGTCTCAAGTAGTTACAGGTAGAACATGCGTCGATCCTGATATTCATCACAGTGTAGTGGTACGAAGGAACTTCGAAGGCGCTTTTTTGGGGGAGGGACTAGATCCACGCTCGTTACAACTGCGATTTTTGCAACTGACGACAGACTGTTCTCATAGATGCTTAACAACGAATCCCTGCTTGTTGTAACGTACTGCTTATTGAAAAAAAATTGACACTACACTAAATGAGCCTTGCGTCTCTGAAGAGCCAAGTTTGCGCTAGAGAAGAATCGAATATGCGGACGGTAGTACATCAATCTTACGTCAGAAGATTCACCAACTCATATGAACTTGGTCTCTCCAGTGGATGCAAAATTTATTTGAGTAGCATAAAAAATAATTGCATGAACGTAAACATACGTATCTGGAAGCGCAGACTTCATCTGGAAGTAACGCCGAGTGATTTCAAACAGACGCAAAATCATAGCAAGAATCCTGTAAATAGAAAGGTTGACGTCCTACCTGTTCTTTGTCCGTAATTTCAAGTAGTCCTCATTGGGGAACTCTATTTTTCCAGAGTGGCGATAAAAAGTCGGACCTATGATAGCTTCAACCTATCACCATACATATGCTATGCATCCTGCCACACTTGTAATTGTGAATATTTCCACAGGTATCTATTCGTTTTATAGAGAACTTATTGTTACGATGTATCCAATTCTGTCGGCGTAGTTTGGGGAACACCAATGCTGGCACCGATAAGAAAATGGTTTATCTCCTACGTGTGATTTTTCACCCCTAAAACTCGTAAGCTGCAGATTGATATGCCCCTTTGCATAGAGGCTGTAAAAGATGGCTTAGTCCGCACTGATCGGCAAAATAGTAAAGGTCGGGAGGGATCAACGTGTACTACAAGTTGGTTTGAGTAGTCTGAATCGGTAGAAGCTGAAGACTTGAGCAAAATGGTGAACCCGCCCAGAATGAAGCATGAAGACACAGCACAAGAAAGGAAGAAGAAAGCTGTATTCGCAGCATCTCCAGTCAGCGAATAGGCTTTTTCGTTTTCTGCATTTGTGACTTAGTCACATGTTCAGTTGATCATACACATTCTTACATCGGCGTTGCATTATTTTTACCGTCCATTGGGGTGTACTTTACATTACTTCAGCCAAATTATGCGTTCCTCCGGAACCAATTTTGTTTTGAAAGAAAATAAATACATTAGATTATACCGTTTACTGAACGAACTTAGTCTTCGCTATAGACATGAATTTCATTGGAGCAGCGTAAAGTACATTTCACGATATAACTAATGGCCTCCACTTACCCGGAAGGTATTCGCCGCTGCTACAGGTGACAATACCGCAATAAATTCATGGTAAATGGGACCAGGAACGCGAAAACTGGAGAAGGAAGTATTCACTTACCCACCCGTTGTCCTATGAGGATTGTCTCACTTGGTTGTGTCTTTAGACTTAAGAGAACTAAGGTGGTAAGAACCACTCTGCGGTTGATTTCTTCCCCCTGTGTCCGAAATATTTGGATTGCCGAAGTCATGCGCTGCCTCAATAACCGTTGACGTCTATACCAATTGGCGACAATTATGCATTCAATCAAGCATACAGGTGAATACATATTGCGTTTCGAGGTTAGACAACTCCATAAGAAGAGTAGCTGTCGGACATTGTAGGACGGTTTTCGTCAAATGTTGCTTTAGGGGACGCCTCTTGTGTTCTTTCTTCCCATGATTAGCGGGTTCTACTAAGGCATGACATTGGTTGTCAATATTTGTTGTTGTGAAAGTTGTCTTGATTAAAAGCGCTGCATATTATCCTCCAGAGGGCATGTTTGGATATAGCTGAGACCATACGGTTGGACAACCTCTGAATATCTTTCATGATTGTGTATTCCCTCAAACCTCCACCGCATTCCTTTACCTAAAACGTTCTCTTTCTCATATAATCGAATCGAACTCTAGCGCGGAGCGGCAGGGAAAGTGCAGAACGGCAATGCAGCTGTTATATCAACGGAAAAAGGGCTCAACACAAAACTCATTTGGTGGAAACGCCGAATGGACTTGGTCTCACGAAAGTACGAGAAAAATCCAGTAAACTTACCAAACTTTAAATTGTCACCTGTATTTGAAGAAACTTTACTTTCAGTTAAATACTAGTTTGCGTTGATGCCGAATGAAACTTGCGCCGAGAGATAGTCAACTTCTTCTAGGAAGTTGAGCTTTTCAAATCAACACAAAGGTGCACTCCTTATGAACACATGTTTTATTTAGTATAGAGTAAGACGCTATTCAGCAGGCAGTACGTTTCTCCAAGAGGTATCACAATGCCTTTTTCTTTTCACTAAACAAAACAGATGGTTTAAAAGGTTGTCTGATCAGCTGCTTGTATGTTTTGCAAATGCAAGTATCTACGGACCAATGAGCACAGATGCCCTTGTTCCTTATGCTATCTTTTACCTCTTCTGTAGAAATGCGAGCTCGGATAGACCATGTCAACATCCGTCGGATAAAAATTTGGTCTTCCGGTAACACGCATTTGGATTCCAAAATATGCCTCAGGGATTTTGGCCTTTCCCACTCTTCGTCGTCGTCCGTATCCTGTTCCCCCTCGTCTTCTGTATCGGCGTTCGCGTCATCTATTCCGTCACTGCCGAAGAAAATGAGTTTGTTTGCATCAGGATACTGGTTCATTTCCTTCTCATCAATTCGTTAATGTTTATCTAATTCGGTATTCCAATTTTTTCAATCTAACCTCTTCTATCACCGTTTTTGATGGAACCCCGAGAGCTCGTTTAATCCTACCAATCTGTTCTAGGTCGCTGTCGCCTGGGAATAGATAAGATCCAATGAGAAGCTCGGTAAAGATTACGCCAAGTGACCAAACATCCGTAGCAGGTGTGTACACACGATATCCAAATAAATGCTCTGGTGCCTTATAGAATCTGGGAACCTTAGCCCACCCATGGAACCACCATGCTATGGCTTACCTTGTTCCTATTTCGTCCATGCTCTCATCATCATCTTTCTCGGAAGTGACATGAGCGCAACCAAAATCGCTGATTACTAGATGACCGTGGCCGTTCATGAGAATGTTCGCGGGACTCAAATCGCAATGGATAATGCTTTTGGAATGTAAAAAGGATAAGCCTTCCGCTATCTGATAGAGCGCACTCAGAGCGAGACGACGGTTCTTTTCTGCGATCCAGTCCACGAGCGTATTTTCGTAAAAGGGAAATATTAAGTTATTGCTAGTACTTGTTGTCTCAATATTCATCAGAAATAAGATCTATAAAAGAGATAAGCATGTAGCATGGGCATTAGATCATCTACATGATGTTTGGAAGCTTCATTCAAGGACCGAAGGGCTAATTTCTGTAATGTCAACAGTTCTCGTTGATAGTGCAGATGTACAAGTAGGCCGTGATGCTTCGCATATCGTTTGACAGCGACGAAGCCATTACAATCATTCAGCGCCCGTTTCTCAATCGAAGCGAATGTCCCCGCCATGTCAATCGAAGGAGTAGTTAGCAAACTCAACTGAGGCCACGTAACTTAGGGGGACCCTGTGGCGCACTACACAGAGAGAGCCAGCGTATGCGCTCCAAAACTTATCTTTTGCGGACAATCTTCAGTTTTACATAACATAGCCGGTACAGAATCATCAACCCCTCATCCATGCACATAAAGCAGTATTGGAACCGCTTCCTAATAGACCATTTCTTCCCCAGTACGTCCCTGTTTATCGCAGGCTTTCTATATTGTCTTCCTTACGTTGTTCGTATCCTACCTTGGCTAGTCATATTATTAGATCAAATAAAGTTCATAAGAAAAAAATCGGCTGGACTATACACCTGTTAAAGTGCTTCATGAGTTGAGGCAGTATGCTTAAATGCCAAAGGCTAAATGATTTCCCATGTAATGTTTGCTGGGTTTTGCTGCCAGCTTTAGAGACCATCGGATATATGTTCATCAAACAAACACGGTGGATTGATCGATTGAGATCATACCGGGGGTTTAGGACGGTTAACTTGGTCATCTTTCAGTTCAAACGTTTCGTTCTAACAAAGACTATGCTTGCTATTTAAACAGGCTTCGGAGGAGGAAGTAAAAGAAAAAAGTTTCCTAGGCCTCTTTTCCAATTCCCGGTTTCTTTTCTCTATTATGCATCATTATCAAGGTCTATGCTTGGCATCAATTGCCGTACTCGCTGTTTACGTACAGTTCGTTCGTGGTCAAGGAGAACCGCAAGATATACACGTACCTCAAAAAAGCTCCTGGCTTAATGAGGTAGATCTGTCTACTGTACCGGATATAGAGGTCCGACCCGTTGGCTCCGGTGTATGTGAAAACGCTTTATGTGATGGCGAGGATAACGACCGTTGTTTTGAAAGCTGCGGTAACGCGCCCTCACCTAGTGACATCTATGGATGTCCTCGCGATCACGAGTGGGCACTTACGTTTGATGATGGGCCCAGCAGCTTTACCGGCCAACTGCTTGACATCTTAGACAAGTACAACATCAAGGCTACATTTTGTGTGATGGGAGTGAACGTCAAAAAGTATCCCAATGTACTGAAACGTGCTTATGAGGCTGGTCACCAGATAGCCTCTCACACCTATTCACATCCACATTTAATGAGTTTGACAAATGAACAAATTATCTACGAAATCAAGGCTACAGAGGAAGCAATACAGAACGCCATTGGGATAAAACCAAAATATGTCCGCCCACCATTTGGAGAAGCTGATGACCGTGTCAAGGCCTTGTTGCGGGCAATGGGCTACAAGGTACTACTGTGGAATGTCGATCCAACGGACTACGATGTTTATATGATGAGCGACGCTTCCAAACGCATCCAAGGTGCATTTAAATTGGCAGCTGACGGTAACGACACTGGTCTGAATGCTCATGAAGATCCCGGTTTTATTAGTTTACAGCATGGTAAATTTGTCGGATAATTTTTGGTAACCAATTCTTAACTCCCTTACGTATAGATCTCTACAAACAATCAATCGATCAGGTTCCAAAGATTATAGATCACCTCACGAATCTCGGCTATAAATTTATGACCGTGGCTGACTGTGTCGATGACAATGAACCTCACGATCTATTAGAGCATGTCGAAGCAGCTCACGTCGGTCGGCTTTCCAATGCCACCGAGAATACCCCAAACATTGCCTCTACCATGTCATTGGGTTCCTCTTCCGGAACTTCTGCTGCTTCACCTACTGTCCGAGCAAAAGCAACTGCGGCAGCTCCTGAAAGTGTTAAAGCGGGTCTTTTCAGTAGCATCGCACTCATGTGTGTGGTCGCCCTTCGGCTGTTTTAATCCCTAAAGGAAAAGGAAAAAATCAAATTCAATTTGTACGACAATCCCACGCAGTTATAGACAGTAATAAAGGCGTCCCAGTTCATGGAAGCTCTATCATGGGAATCATCAAAAACAGATTGTACTTCAATACTTAGTTTCGTTTTTCTTGCAGTAATGATCATGACAAAGTTGGTGGCAAATATGTGTGTCGGTAGCGAAAGGGTCATGGGAAAACAGCACAAGCGTTGCACAACACACCTGATAATGCTGATCCGGACACAGATGGAAAAATACAAAGATAGTTTTCTCTGGAATAGAAAGTACATGCTCAGTATACGTAGCTCGACTAGTTTTAATTTCTACGAGTTGTTCTAATACTACATATATGTAATGTGAGTATATATAGAAGGGACTGTATCAAATTTATAAATAAAATGGATGTAATACAATTATGCCAGCCATCCAAACGCAAGCAAGACGGAGCCGACAGTGAGTAAACTAGGGTTGATTATGCCAGCAGCATTTCGGTTATCAACAGATTGCGCTGAAACAGTTTCATCATTTGCTGCTCCAGACTTGGAAGGGCTAGCCAAACCGCCATTGGAACCTGAAGAGGTAATTGGGGGTGCAGCTTGAGATGAGGACGACGCTATTATGCCTGATGTGGCAGCTGACGTACCAGAAGAAACGGCAGGAGTTGTAGAAGAAGAAGGAGCAGTTGCACTACCGGTCGCAGCATTTCCACTGGAACTGCTGTTCAATGGTGTTTCCGTCGAAGTATTTGCGGTGGTTTGGCTAGCTGTAGTTGTAGTGGAGGTTGCTGCAGTCGTAGTACCCGTAGTTGCACCAGAGGTGGTGCCGGCGGCTGTCGTTGTCGGGCTGGACCCTCCGCCGGGACCACTGTAGTCACCAGGGATAATATGCTGGCATCCTTTCTCGGAGATTCCGCGGTTACAGTTTTTCGTATCATTCTGGATGGAAGATGGTAAATCGAAGCTGATCGACAAAGAAGGTCCAATGACTTACACAGCACCGGATGCAATAGATATTGTTAACAGGCTCGATGAGGTTAACGTAATAGTCCCATCCAGCACATGAAGAACCTACAGGTGCCCTGATATCGTACTGGCCGCCATCATCTGTAGCATTCAGCTTGGCCTTGGAGGGGTCGATCTGACCAGTAACTTGCACATAATCGTCCATAGCAACGTAGTGAGCAGAAGTAATGAAGCCGCTTGGTAAGGGATCGGCGCCTGTAGCTTTGGGCGTGCTGCCCATACAAAATGCGTTGGCGTTCCATTCAGTGTCTGCAATGTTTCGATCAGAAGAATCTGTTGGTGGGAGGAAAATGCAGAAGTTTGTAGAATCAACAACCTGAGCAATCTGCCCCTTGGCTTGGGCCAAGGAAAACAACGATGCAGCGGCTAAGATGGAGCCAAGACGAAATTGCATGTTAGCGAGGAAAGAGTGGTGATCTGAAAAGAAAAAAATGATTTTCAAAGTTCTTTTAGCTTATAAGACAAATTATGTGCAACCAAATGTAACACATGCATTCGTTCCCAGCAACACGTCGGGTGTAGTGCTTCCCATTTTTTTCGCTTTTTTAAGACAATAACAGAGAATATGGTAACTTCCAACGAAGTATCGAACGTTCAGTTTATTTTTATTTTTTCCATATCAAGACATTTATCCCCTGCACTTTGTTATCGTGTCACTATGATCGTTTCTCCGACCACGGCACACTTTAAATGTGAACAAAATCGCAGGGTGTAAGGATATTCTTCGTATACTTGTATCAGCCTTTGTTTTGACTCAATTTCATTGAAATTGACAAATCGATTATACACATATTTGACTTTATGAGTTACAAAGGATGCATACCGGGATCGCCGCTGATTAATCATTGGGCCGAAGTGAATGCCAAGAATTCGAGGTTGTTTTCTTTCGTAACACGGACCACCGATTGGTGTGGGTAAACGATACGAAAAAAGCTATTATTAAATATACAGCAGGTACACGGTTCTATTCTTGGCGACTAGATCATGGAGGACCCTTTTGGTCACACAAGACATCAGTCAAATAGCCGATCATTTTCCATTGCGTTCTTCGACGTATCGATTCTCCGCAAAACCTGACGATAGAAAATTTTGTTTGGTATCTCTGTTCTAAGACAAAGTTTTGGGGTCGGGTGATAAATGAACGCCACGACAGGAAGAGATCTGAGATGCTATTAATCTCCTTTTTAGAATCAGGGATTATACTTGCTGTCCTTGGCTGTTGAGTATCCCGATCTAGGTTGAATGCAGATCTCCCGGTTAAGTGATTCTTCTATCATTGTATTGTTGGATAGCTTCCCTTGATTCAAATTATGAAAAAGTTCTTTAATTGGAAGATTTCAAGGCAACTGTTCACTCGCTTTATGCAGTCAACACATTTCATCGAGGAGGTTGATGCCATACTTTTCTCATTTGATAGGGCAAGAATGATGGTAGGGCACATGCATAGCCATTTAATTTGATGTCAAAAATGATTGATTGAGCGCATCAAGGTACAAAAGGACTCCTGATTCATTTGACAAAAACACCTTTACATCCTTTACCCCGATGGGTATTTGCTGCATCTTCCATATGAAAACCTGCATCTTCAAGAACATGGTATTACCTCTCCTACGCCTTTTCTTTTTTTTTTTCTTTTAAGACGATGTACCTATGCAATGATGTAAATACATTGTCAACCACCCCTGTTTCTTTAATGATATGGATTATGAGTATCAATTGGATGAAAGCATAAAAGAAAAAGAATACTGGTGCTCCGTCCTTGCTTATGCAAAGGTTGTCGGGAAGACGACATCAGTGAATCAGTTAGGAGAATATAAGTGCCTTAATTTAGAGAGCCAACAATCATAAGCACTTTTTTTTAACGTCCAGAAAAAAACGAGGTATTGTCTCTCTTCATTGTTGCCCATACTAAAAACGGATCGCACACACAGACTTGATCCAAAATAGGTTCAAGCAATAGGGCATAGATCTAACCTACGTGCCGTAACCCCACGGAAGGATATACTGCGGCTGTGATATATAGGTGCATGGTTAAGTATATGTAAACCATCAATAACAACCAAATGTATTAGTGACAGTAGTAAAGAGCAAATGATCGAAAAGTTTCTTCTTTAAAAAAAAAGCACGGTCTACTCTGTGAAACAACCTCCCTGAAATAGCAGGAGGGCTGTTGTCTTTTTTTGACTTGTCAAGTGCTCATTTTGCCTGGCCAAATGACGGTAGATGACTGTACCAAATGGAGTAGACAACTCCTGGACTTTAATCCGGACTTATGAAACTATCTTTCCCACTATAGGATTTTGGACTTATCCGATCCACATTGTTTTAGGGGAAGCAAAATGAATATTATATTATAATAGCGACAAGTTGCAAAAGAGCCAACCGGTTTGTCGGATAACAACGAAACGTAGGATAGCGAATAGCGAATTCTGAGTTTAGCGTGCAGATGTAACAGCAATCCGGCGTATTTATTTCTACGGATGATCTACCATGGGCATAAGGTCCGAAATATGCTGTGCACCTTGCTGATCACACCATCGCTCAGACATTTTTTTCCCTTCTAGGGTGTGCATAAAGCATAGTTAGTATAAGAGGTTGTGCTTCAATCCATCTAAATCCCACCCCCTAGTGTGTGGGGGTTGGGATTTTTTATGCCCTCCCCCCTAAAAATTGTCAATTTAACTTTTTGATTACAACGTGCGTATTGACAACGAATAGGCTTGAACTAATAAAATGTAATAGATAAGAAAAAGTATATATCTGATAAGTATGTGCGTGAGAGTATACGTACTAGAAATGGAAATGTATATAGGTAGAGAGGTGTAGGTGGTTAGGTAGAAAGAAGAAGCATGAAGTTTATCGTAACTAGGGTTTAACTTTGTAATTAAACGAATATGGAGAAAGTATAAAGTCGATAACCCACAGACTATCGGAGTCGCCACCATTCATACCCTTCTTGCTAGTTGCGGATATCATCGGTACAACAATAGGCCTCTACCCCTCCCGAGATACTTGTAAGGAAATCTCCTGAACGATCCTCCACAAAGTCACCCCCTTCTTCGGAAGTTCTCCTTCTTTGTTCAAAGTGGCATCCATCTCCTTATAATGTTTCTCCTGGGATTTAACCAGATTTTCTCCCCCACATCATGTTGACAATGCTTCATTTTGGAAAACTGCTTCCTGAAATCAATCACCAAAATACTTTGTCAATTGTGTGTGTGAATGAACAGAAAAATTATCTCTGTAAATAGTACATGTACTAAGCCCATTTAAACTTATGTTGACAGTGGGAATGCCTCCATTGACAGTGTTGTTTTCTAGACCCCTTCTTTTTTATTCCTGCCACCGCAAGGCCGCCGGCAGCGGTTCCATTTTTATCTATCACCCACCCACCTTTCATAACTAATGAAGGTCCAAGTCGCTAGTGCTTCAATTTTTTTATATGTACTAACCTCGTTCCGTTCCCTCTCTCCCCCCGCCCTCCTCGCTATCTCCCAGGTCTTTGGGCCGTATTACAGACACGCTCGCGTATGCCTATTTTTTCATCCACTGTATGTCAACCTTTGTTTCCCTTTTCGGCACTCTTCTATCCTATATATACAGTATATATTTGTTTTTGTGTTGTGTTTTTTCCTTGCATTAATATCATCCAACAACATACTTACCGTCTCACCCTTCTATTGTCTCCCTCTCAGTCACTTACTTAATCATAACTACAAAGAACCGACAATCAATCTCTCATTTGACTACGTGTTCTAAAGAAACGTTCGTTTACACTTTATTTCCAACCGTGTTTCCGATTGGTATTACACGAGTAAGCTCAGAAAAAGAAAGGGAAAAAAAAGGTTTCCTGTTACTATTTGGATCAAATCTCCAAACCCAATGGGAAACTTTTTTTTTTCCTTGTGAACAAAACCGCTCACTTTCTTCTTTCTTCTTCCTCTTTCTCTTTCTCTTTCTCTTTCTCTTATAGCTTAGCTTCCACCTGAATGATCTCAAGCCATCCTACCGCTTTTTATCCGCAATCTTTTGAAAGGTGAATATTTTTCATCCGCGACGTCAGCCGCTAAGACTGTTATCTTTTCATAGTGCTTTGCGTAACCGATTTACTCCTGAAGACGACGACATGGGATACAAACACGAATACTTTCATCAACGCAGCCATACATTTCCTTCGCATCCAAGTGTCTTAACGTCACCATTATCCCTTGAACTTCATCAACAACCACCAGCTTTTCCTCTTATTTCACCAACGCAGACACCATCACCATCTGGATCACTCCTTCAAGAACATCTATCCATGTCACTTGCATACCCTTCAGTTTCACATTTTGATCAAAGCAAAGCAGCATGGAGTAGCACTCCCACAACGGGTTATTCCGATGACAACCTTGTGTCACCTTATACCACCTCGTTATCCTCCGCGACGGTATCGCGGTGTACTTCGGGCCTTACCCCTCCGAGCGTGGGTAGCATGGCTTCCGTTGACTTGGATAATGCGTACGCCTTCTCATATGGCAAACGATGTGCCACTGTTAACATGGCTTATGACGTCAAGGACTGTTATCATGCACGTCAGGCAAGCACTGGTTCATATTTTCGCCCTCCTCCCCAATATTTCCCTGCTCCACCTTCGGATGTAATACTCCCACAAACAGAAGAAACTTTAAACTTGTAAGTTCTGGACACTGCTTTAGTTATCTCGGGATTTCTTTTTTCTTTTGTCGTTAATCAGTGGTGATCCTTGCGCTGAGCACAGCCGAAGGAGGGAAAAAGAAAAAAGGAAAAACAGTGAGAGAGAGAAAGAGGCAAAAAGGAAGCACAGATAACACATTGGTCACACAGCTTTTTTTTTTCCTTTTCCTTCTTCGTCCCTTTTACTAATCTATGCGTTGATCTTTTTTTTTTAGGCAGTTACGATTTAGTATCATACTTCAGAGTAAGTTGATTGATCAGACTATCCGAATAAGGCGAAGTTTAACCATAATTATAGCTCCTACGGCTGCTGCCCAACGACTCGAGGATTCCCCTATCACTTATTTGAACCGTGGTCAAGCTTACGCGGTCCAATTACGTGACCGACAGAATTACAAGGGTACCATTACAAGCACATTTGCATTGATGTTCCATGATCCTTCTCATCGAAAGGTCGCACTAAACTACTGGAAGTTCTGGATCAGTCAACAAAAAAACCCGGAAGACGCCCGGGCCATCGATCTCGGTACGAGTTAATTAAAATTTCCAAATCATGTGTCTAACATTTTTATTTGCTTTTAGACGCCAACCAATCTACTGGCATCCATAACGTTCAATTTCCCAGTTTTGATCGCATCACGTTTGAATGGAACGGTTCACAAGGTGCCAAGATCTTTGTGCGCTTCAACTGTCTCTCTACCGATTTTTCACGCATCAAGGGTGTCAAAGGCATTCCCCTTCGAGCATACATGGAAAGCAAAGTTTCAAGTCCAGCTACACTCGATTACCAGTTTGCTGGCACCATTCAACCTAAATCGGACGACACAGGAAAGAAACAGGGTTCGGACGGAGATTCTTACGAATATACAGAGAACTGCTTTTGTAAAATCAAGTTATTCCGAGATAAGGTAGATATTTTCTTTTTTTTTTAAAAAAAAATAAGTGTCACAACTCTAATTTCTATGCACAGGGAGCTGAACGCAAAAACAAAGATGATGCAAAGCAGATCAGCAAGCAATTGAAAAAGATCATGGGTAAGCTACCAACGACGCTGAAGCCAGGAAAAAAGGAACCAGGCTAATCTTTTTCCGTTAGCAGAAGGAAACCCTAGCCAGCACCCACTATGGCTCTCATGCAGTCAACAGGCAAAGCCCGTTAGCGTTTTTAGCGAGATACCATCGTCGCCGACGTTAAAATGCATGGATGAACTGGAGGCGCAGCTCGCTGCAACATCGTCAAATGCACTCTACCCCTCCACCGCCTATACGTCCTCCCCACCCGGCGTATCTTATGCTTATGCCTATTCGCCGTTGGCAGGCGGATCCTCAGCGGTCACTACACCTTCGGTTGATCAAAATGACCCTTTGGCTCTAGCGACTTCATTTCCCTGGCCATCAGGTGTCAAACGTTCGCATGCAGAGAGCAGCATCTTATCTCATGGTTCTGTTTCCCCCTCCGAGCCTTCGAAACGACAAAAGAAACGTAAGTAGTAGTTTCTTTTTTTCTTAAAAAATGCTCATGTGTCTTCTATTAGCTCTCTGTCTCTATGTGGATATAAAGACAACCCAGCATCAACGATTCCATGCACCAAAATCGCCATCCTCCTCTTCGTCATCTTCTTCAGCACCTGGAGAAAAAAATCAGCGCCTTAAACGCATCCTTCTCGAACAACTAACAGTACAAGAGCTCATTACAAAGCTCTCATCTACTCTGTCCCTTCATCCTACCCAGGTATCCGAAGTATTATGGCGACGTCCTAAAAGCGCAAACGAAGCAATCGCAGCAAAACAAACTAAGAATAATCATGATGTCTTGATTTTGGTGGAAGATGCGGTCTTGGCTCAGCATTTTCCCGACAACACGGTGATGGCGGTAGAATGGGAGATCAAATCTGACGGTACTGTGCGACTTCTACTCCAATTTTAAATCTATCGAGAGACACAACCATGTTGACAGAGAGAGAGAAAAACGTTATTGAGCGAGAGAGAGAAAACAAAGACATCTCCCTCCTCTTTTCCTACTATTATTCTATGCACTACCATCACACCCATCCCTAAAGAGAGGGCTTCGCCTCTACTATGTTTTGTTCACAATTTCTTCTTTTTTTTCTTTTTTTACCCCGTGTATGTATGCTAACTTATTTGTTGTTGTTTTCCTTTCTACTCTCACATGTATGATCCCCAGACATAAAAGAACTCGTCTTGCTTGGCCATGTCTTCTGCTCTTTAATCAATGAAAAATGTCATTTCTACCATTGCGACGCACTTCTGTCTTTGTGATACGTTTCGTTTCTCTGTCGGTAACGTGATCGTCACACCAAACAGTGTTTTAATTTTCAGGTGGTAACTTATGGATGTTTTGCAAACGCATTTGGGAACGACCTTCGGACAACCATGCCAAAAACATGTGATTGGTCGTCTTTTTTCCCGTACCCAAGCACGTACGACATGGGCCAATTTGTCATCCGTGGTTAGCTCTTCCCGATGGTCATCGGATTGACCAGAAAGCCCACGATCGGCTTGGTTACTGTTTTCAGAGGCACACCATGCTTGCTGTACAGCGGGTATCTGATTCCGTAAAGTTTGCACATCTCGATTACGAATGGTGTAACGACCATTGGACAAAACAGACTCCATGCATCCATCCGTCGTAATAGTCTTTGTTTACTCCTCTTAATGATTCACACTTTACCGTGGTTGCAATAGTTTTGGTTGGTCGAAACCATGCCAACTCCTTTACACGGTTTCTGGATCTTAACTTTTCTTACGCCACAATTGCTTTCTAATTTCGAGGCAATCGGAGCACTCTATCTGCTAACACCAAAGATCAATTATGGCGTTCGTCATTTTGAGAATGCTGCAGCTGAAACGCTTCTATCAGCTATGAACTTCGGATATGCACATTAAGCTTGAATGTTATTCCATAGTTCTCTTGAATGATGAACATAATTGGAGGAGACATGCTATGGATTGTAGGATCTAATGATGAATTTCTGCGCAATGATCTAATGGTAAACTTGATCTCTTCTCATCAGGTACCGTTCCAACCACTAACAAAACTGTGTTACTCTTTGCACGTTATTTAACGAGATATTAATTTTGATCGGAAGCAAGTAAATGTAGCACAGTTTTGAGGCAAAACATGTCAAAAGTGGAGTAGGGTCTACGTAGTATTTCCAATGGCAGTACCTGATTCCACTGTTTATCACCTAGAACAGTTGGTTGATCATGTTGCACATTGATACTACGGAAGTATACATCACAGGTGTTTTGAATTCGTATCGATTGGTTATATTCTACGCTAGAATGATCACGATACGCGTCTGTTATCACGCCACTTTAGGGGTGCAGACTATTACAACCGTTATGGATAGGAAGGTTGGGCACGGAATTGTCCCGAGAATTTCCTTTCTTTTGCGAATTTCCTCAACTCACATGTGCACGACTCCATACTCGACCACTGCATATACCGCATTTAGTATACCCATATTCTGCTGCTTGGAGATAAACCAAAATAAATTGTGCATTTTTCCGACGAGGTGGAACAGGTGAGACGAAGGTAGAAACTTTGATTATGTGTTTTGATCCTTGGAGTATGAAACAGGCATCTAGTAGGCGTCTTACAATAGAAATGAAGATACATGATAGACTTGCTTCTCTCTGTTCTTCATTCTGCTGGATTTGTGAGACGCACCTGCTGAATTCATAGATTCACAGAAAAGGCTGTGCATGAAAGCAAGAAAAAACAACAACGAAAAAAGCTTAGTTTAATCAAATGTAAGTGGGTGATGAGGATGTACAGTATAAAGTGACGATGATTCTTGATAATGGTGTATACAAATGTCTAAAGAAAAAGGCAGATTGGTAAGGTTGGTATTTACAATTATAATGCTTCCTGGCTAGGATCACTGGAGACCAAGAAGTGAATCCAGCTCACGATTGCTACTCTGTAACGGATCCAATTTGAAATCCACTCCGCTCATGTTAAGTACGCCATCAAAGTCATCAAGCCAGGTCATGTTGCCATTACTATCTGGTGGCGTAACTACGCTGGAGGCAGTGCTAGGGGTATAGCTTGCTGTTGTGTCATCTTCCTTGCTCAGCAAATGTTCGATATCTGCAAGGCTGTAACCTGTAGTTGGCGTGGCTGTGCGACGAACGTTAGATATCTTCCTCTCGTACTATTTTTATCAAGGTTACCTTGTGCAGTACTGTCAAACGATAGCGTATTGGTGTTGATGGTAGGAATGGTGGATGTGGTGGCCACTGGCGGGAGATGAAGATCAACGGCAGTAGATGGACCCACGATGGTTTTCTTCGATGATACTGGAGCTTGTGGGGTATTTACACGTTTGCGACGTAGTGGGAGAGCATTGGGTATAGTTTCAACAAACGGATCAACTGAAGGCTGATCAAAGGGGTAGGCGCACTAAAAACAAAAGTTGATCGATCTGGTGACTTAAAAATTCTTTTCTTTACCTTGATATTGTCACACATGTGAATCTTACTACCGAAATGAATGAGGTATTCCTGTAGTTCAGACGAACACAATGGACATGATTGCCCAGCACGGTACTCGGTTGATGGCATGCTGTTGGCAAAAAACCCAAGCGATCGCGAATTTTCGAGAGGATGATACTGTATCGAAGCCACCGAAAAACAGTCCTGTTCCTTTCTCTCGAAGTGTTCTCGGCAAATTGACATTGAATAACTTTTACGGTTTTTTTTGAAAATGAGTTTGCGCCGCCCGTGACAATTGTTTGCGTTGAACGGAAAATAAATATTGCGCTAAAAAATTCATTAATTCACAAACGCATACATACTGTAACATACGTACTTTAACATTATTTGGTTTCCATCCATGCAAACAAGTATCACGAGCAGCGTTACACATTTACTGTTTAGCATCATGTCCATAAATCATCAAGCAAGGACTTACCGAAACGAGTTCTGAAGCGGGAAATCAGTGTCAATGATAAGAATTTTCGTCAAAGATCAAAGTACGTACCGTAGAAATCTAAACCCTTGCGGGTCCCGCATTCGCAGCGGTGATACGGTTAGGGCGACAGAAAGCGCTTGGCCTTCCACCTCCGTCCCAAATAGAATGTGCAATGTAAAACATATTTTTGCTGGCATTGACGTCGCGATTCCACAACATTCCACAGTTTTTACAGTCTTGAATGCCGTGGTGCTTGACGTTGTCAGCCGTAGTCATATTCTGCATGTTCCTTGTTTTACATTGATGGCAAACCTATTGATCATATCAGACAAAAATACTTCATAGGTGATAAGTATTTGCCTGTGAGGTATAGTATTCGTCAATTTTTAAAACCAACGCTTCACCACGGGCTTCTCGTCTCTTCAAGCTTCCCCATAACTTGTTAACTGCTGCTTTGCGATGTCCCTTGTAACGACAGTTGTTCCCAAACATGCCCGCCCCAAAGACAAGTAAAGGCATTCTTCCATCGTTGCATGGATTTGACTTCGCTGGTTTCCATTTCCTTTTGCGGCACGTCATATTGACCGTGGAGCGTACAGAAGATATCGGCTGCTCTGGAATCCTGTCATTACACAATAGTTAGCAACTTTGACTTAAACATTCAATGATTTTTCATGTCCCACCTGCCACTGTTTTTCTTCGTGTATTTCTTGCGTTGCTCACGATTCTTTTTCCTTTTTTTCCTGTTTGTACTTCGATGCTTCCGTTTTCGACGGTTGTATTTTTTGCCTCCGTTTATCAGTATATTTGCTAGCTCTTCCACTGCCCTTTGTTTTCCTTGGTGGTTACTGAATCGTCTTTCCCCGTCTTGTGGTCCATAGAAATCGAAAATTTGGTTTTTGTGGATGAAGAAATAATCGAGTCTTTCATGATACCGGTCAACTTCCGACGTTTTCCCTGTTGGGAAGTTCGTCTCAATGACCTCAATACCGACCAGCTTTTTCTGTTTTTGCAGCTGCCTGCTTCTTTGCGGCGAGCCAGTCATACTGTAATACTGTTTCGACGAACAACGGCGAACTTCATGTTCTGTCTCGCCTGCGCCGTAGGACGCGGTAAAGAGATCCCTCACACCAGGATCTATCGCGCAAACGCGGTAATATCTGTCGATTTCCTCCGTGGTAAAGTCCTCCAATTCGAGCTCAACTGCCTTGGGCTTTGCACTGTGAGCAAATTGGAACACTACACTGAATCCGTCTGTGGATATCTGGTTGGTGAATATACCGCAATTCATGCTAAATGTAATGCTTAGCTTCGTATCATTGTCACCTGATAATTTCCTGACCTGCGAAAACCGTATTTGTCCAAGTTGAACACTGTATTGAACAATTGCAAATTCCCGTCATAGTCGTCGGTATTGCTTCGGATATTAAGTAGTGACTTCATTGCCTTTGCGTTAAGTGTAACGAAGCGAAAGTGAAAAGAAGGTTGCGGAGCTAAAGAGAATAACCTAGGCAATGTCTCCAAGTCCTCATCGTTGCTTTGCTGGTGTTCCTGCTCATATTCCTTCAATATAGCATGCAACACCGGGATGCACGTTCCAGGTTGTTCCGATAAGGAATCGAGTGTACATGCGCTGGGCATGAATGGCGCAAGAAAGTCGCGGACTTGAACGACTGCTAAGAACAACTCGAGGGAGATATGCCCCATACTTGTTGGCCAACTTGGCTCACCATTAGCGAGGACCTCGTACATATAATCGTAAGCTATTTGACTGGCAGATGACTTTGATAAGTCCTACAACGGAAAATAAGAATGTCAACGCGACAGATAATTGACACCTGTTGAACTTACTGGAACGAGCTTTTGTAATCTGTGTATGATAAAGCCACAAACCCTTTGTTGAAAATTCTCGACCACGTCATTGGTGTATGTTTCCTGTAAAGTGGTGCAAGCCGCCGCGAGGGCATCGCTGTAACCGCTAAATTCATTCCGCGGGAAGACGATACCAGGATGACGCTGACGAAATTCATTCCAGTAGCGAAGTATGTTCTGGGGCATGTGTGGATTATCGTTTGAGACCGGGACATCCATGACTAGCTGAGCGATAGAATACCAAGAGGAATGTGAGTAAACGTATGTAGGTATCGTTGCCTGTCCATATGTAATAATGTACGCGTTGACGTATAATTGCGCGCGTACAATTACGTTTCGGATAAATGTTGACATTGTTTGAATCCGACTTTGTAAATTATCTGCAAATTCTGGGCGTGCGATTCTTGAAAGTGGTAACTTCCTCGAAAAACGCTCGTGGTTGTTGCTAAGACTTGTTTTCAGAGTTTCTTTTATGGATGGCTTATGGCCTGGACACTGAGCAGAACGTGCAGATGCGTGTTCCAGAGATCCACACGATGTACAGTTGCTCTGCATACGAAGGGGATTGGCGTTTGCAGCATCCTTAGTCAGACGTCCTTTTTTCTTCCTAATTTTTTCGTCTTCAGTGCTGATTCGTGTCGCCTTACGTTTGCCAGCTAGATCAGAGCGCAAAACCGATGAGAAAGTCAAAAGCTATTGATCAGGCTACTAACCACGCTTGCTGGATTCATGGAGAGGACATTTTTTGTTGGTTCTCATCTTGTGACCAGCTTCACCGCAATCACGGCATACAGCTTTGACTTTATTTACATGCATATACTATATAGTCTGATGACATACCTTCACTGACAGCTTCCTCTTGTTTTTGTTTTTTTTTCTGCTTTTTTGAACGCTGTGTATAGTAATTGCGGATAAACAATGATGCTTGCTGAAATAAACAGAGCCGAGAGCAGTTCAATGAAGTCGTACATATCTGAAAGCATCACGATTAAGGAAAGAGTGTAGGTGAGGAAAAAAGATATCTTCTGAATTTTGGTCCGGTTTTGCTTTTGACAACATTTTGTATCTCACATGCAGTCACTTTCTCGTTAGGAGCAGAACAGTAGAATAGACGTCAATTGCTCATTGTTAAATAAATAATTATGTTTTGTCGATGTAATACAGAATAGGATGGAAGATACAGTAGGCCTCGCCTGTTGTTAAAGGCGCTGATTCCGAGAAGTTAACTGAGTCATACAGAGAACAGAGTGATCACTGGTTAAAGCAACCTGATCTCGTCACTTTGTTTACTGACTCAGCTTCGATCCATAAGTTATTTATCTACTTTGAATTGGTTTCTCCTAATACCCGCTTTTAACTCTGGCGACGTCTTCAATAACATCGCGAACAGCGCCTGATCCGTCTATTGATGCCTGTCGTCCACCTCTATCCGGTAACTTCATCGTCTTCATTTTATCAATTCAACTACTGACCTTCTGTGCTTCCTTTTCATTAAGCCTCCACTCTTCGGATGCAGCACTTATTCCAGTTTCTTCAAGGATATATCTATTACTCCAGCCTCGGATATGGTGCCTAATACAGTAATCATAACTCCCTTTTCAGTTGGTATAGTGCCTTTCGCTGCGTTTCCGTTCACAGAACGACCAAAATTTCTTTGAGTATGCAGGTTAAATCTGCATCATTGATAACGACGCAGTTCTCAGTGAAGTCCAAGTCTTGCATCGTTTCTCATTGAGCAACTTTATCCTTTCGCAAAGTTATCAACCCGTCATAACTCCTTGCTGCAGGAACCTCTTTCGAGTTTTCGAACGTTACATGACATTTATTGACTAAGTCTTCAGACGTCTCATATCAGATCCTTTGTATATCAGTCAGGATACAGCGGGATTTCTGTCGATGTGATCTGCAAGAAACTGGGAGTGAGCTTCAGTCAGCTTCCCATAACATCTAGTACTGAACACCAGGTAGACACTGTTCTTCATCCCGGTTGTATGTTTCGATATAACGTTGAGCCGTTCGGACATCTATGCCTGTGATAAGCGTTGCTTTCTTTGCTGTTCATCCTTCTTCAATTACCTAATCAAACATCTTTTTGATTTGCTGCGGGTGTATTTTCTATAGGAAGCTCTCGTTCTAGCTTTATGCTCACACTACACATAGTCTGTCTGGAAAGTGGATAAAGCCTGTTAATTTTTCATCTCTGTTATCATCAGCAAATAGTGAGGCTTCTGTCAATGTACACATTCGCATAAGGTTGGTGTCTACATGACTACCTCCTTCCCGTCATCTTTCAGTTAAAACGGATGGATTTGAACGAGACACTTCCGCCCACTCATTTTGTATATCATCCGCAGACATATCAACATCGAATGAGGTGACATCATTTACATTCGATGGATCCGCCATCAGCCTCCATGTGTTCACATAAAGCGTTCATATCGAAGAAGTAAAAGTTGAGTTTGCTACCACCCTTTCTTTGCAAATGGCGGAGTTCATGCAACGCAAAATCCTGTAGCAGCCGGCGCAAAGTCACACGCAAAACAAAGTAGCTAATGGTTTAAAGCCCGTCTTCATAGGCCTAGGTCCATGACGAGCTATCTAATGTTTCCTTGTAAAAGATTATTATCCAAGGTAACGTATTTCGTGTGGTAACACGGAGAACTGGAATACCTGGGTCCTTGTTGGCCTTTGACGGCCAAACTTTGTTCAAATGAACGCATTATTTGTAGGTGTAGACGTCACATTGCAATAAGATCACCTTTTTTGATCATTTTGTGCCGCATTACAGGTGCCGTTTATTATGACGTTTTAAGGCGCTGCGTTACACAGGCACCCAGAATTAGCAGACGAGTGCACCTGATTGTTCGTGTACTTGATTGTGCCGAGAATCTTAACGCCTGTGATAGTTTACTGTTCATTGAATACTAGCGGCTGCTTTTGATCTCAAACCGTGATAGACCAATTTTCCAAGAACGTTGTCGTTTGATTTATTGATGTAGTTGGAAACCATTAATCAGCTTCTTCTCCTTTCTAACCCATCTCATGTCATAAGCACCGTCGAAGAACTGCACAGATTCAAGTGACTGGGAAAAGAAAAGCGCCTCTCTCAGCACTGAGGGAAGGGTTACACCAGGAAAGCGTGCGAGAGATCCTGTTTATCAGTTCCAAGGATGAGTTACTTCATTGTCTAACGAAAGCGTTTACACAGCAATTAAAAGTCATGATCAAGGACCAACTTTTTGTCAATAAGTCTAAAAAAAGAAAAGGAGGAAGACATTTGATCGGCAAACTTTAAGAATTTAAACAAACCAAGGTCAATCAAGAAGCTATTCCAAAACCGATTAGCGTTGAATGCTGACAAAAGCGCAAAGCTTGGAGAATTGGAAGCTGAGGTAATCTCACGTACCTCCATGTACAAGAAACGTCTGAAAACCAGGGCATCAAAATCGTTCACAGGGAGAAACGTTGCAGCAGCATCCAACATGAAGTATGATAAAAGATTTATCAACGATTATCTCCAGCAAGTGAGTAAGCAAGACATCGAGATCGAATCTCTTATTCGGAGACAGCGGCGAATGCTTCGAACTGAAAAGGCTGAAGTATCAAAGATGATACGTGATAGAGAGTCCTTGAAGTCTGGAAGGAAACGGACGGATATTTATAATGCAATTGGATCTGAACAACTTAAGAAACCAATCGAGGATTTTCAGATCTTCGAAGTACGAGTTACAAAAGGTATGTATGATCATCATATTGAAGATTCTAGTAACGCGAAATTCCCATCTAGGTATTGGGAGTTATATCGCAGAACGAAGACAAAGAACCAGACTCTGATGAAGATCAGGACACCAAATTTACCAGAGATTACTCCGACCCTGAGACAATTCACGTGCGAAGATAACGTTTTAAACCTGGATGTCAACAGCTTGCGGCAAGACGGATGTCTTGCCGGAAAGGAATCGGTATTTGCGGGAATAAATTACGGACTATCAACCATGTCTACAACAGTCCCGTTATCGATTGACCGATACGAATTTCATGCAAATTGTTCAAAAAATATCATACGTCAGCGAAGAAGGATGATACAGGTCGTGAAAATGCGGTCAATGTGGACGACATTGCTGATCTCACATATGCTGTGTTGCCAAAGCCATACTGTATTTTGGCAGAAGTGCTGAATGAAAAGATGCTGGCAACAGCACAAAGCATCTTTTTACGTTCATGCAATGATGAGTTGCGTGTCGCACACTGCTATGTTGTGCCTACGTGAGAGAACAAGATGTGATGGGGATTTAAAAAAGAAACGCGAACCTTACTGCTGCTATCCGGTTCTGTGTACTTTCTCCATGTACCTCACTAAGGATTCCAACTCATCACGCGCCTAGGGTTATTCATGTATTACCGACCTGTCTTGGTTACAAAACGCTCCCTACTCGATACGAAGTGAGTTGACATATGCACAAGCAAGTATGGCACTGATCCTCCATTATGAAGCACAAATTTCTTTAGGCAATAAGTAAGATAGCATCCAGTTGTCATGCCATCTTCTCGTCATAGACTTTTTTCATGATCATCTACATAGTATTGCATCCTTCAATGACTGCCGTTCGTGTAAGTGATTTGATCCTCCGGTGAAAAATTGGTGTAGTAATGGGTGCATGTTCAATTCTTAGTAAGCCGAGCGGGTTCTGCACGAATGTGCAAATTTATTTCGGGTAGCTTAAAAAGAAGACCCAACAAACAATATCGTGTCTTAATTGCTAATAAGCTTTCTTCCGTTGTAACACCCCACCTAAATCAGCATGGGACATTGAAGTCTTAATCTCAATCGTCCGGTATAATGCAAAAATACTTCCTCACTATAATTTTAGTTTAAATTAGCAGACGAAACAGCTCATGATAAGAAATAGTTTGCATTTGAAAGTGCTCTATCCGAGGGCCTGGTGCATTCTCTCCACCGAAAGCTAATGATTATTTATTTATTAATTAGGTCCTTCGCGAAATCCACCTACTCATTCTTTGATTAGTACATCTGCCAGAAACCGTTATTCCAACAACATTACATTTATGCTGGTGTTGTGTAGTATGCAGAAAATTGAGATGTGACCCACCAGAGGCTACAAGCACGAATGCGGGAACTTGGGCCTCAAGATATTTAGGAGCCGTGGCATTGTAAATCTCCAGACGAACGCGTCCGGGATGCTGCGTATATCAACAAACAAAGTTAATCACACGATTATCTTATCGTTAATGCTGAGCATTTATGTTTCTCTGGTGAACAACGCATCTTGCAAATTCGCGTAAACGATACTACCGTACTTTAGATTTGCACCCGTGATACGAGCAATGTAATACTCATCTATCAGAAGACTCCACAACAGCAATGTCTCTTTCGATGATTTTTTTATTTTTTTGCAAGACAGCAATGTAACCCGCAGGTACTTTAGCGTTAACATAGGGGATCAAGAGAATGCTGCCAAGAAAATTAAACTGTATTTCAAAGACAGGCTTGGCATCATGCTTTCCTTGATGGTGGTTTATTCGATTGTTTGCACGTCATGTATATGCAGTAGTATTCTTATGATCATTGCAAAAGAGGAGAAATCGCTGATTAAAAGCAAGTTTGAATTTGAAAGAAAATAAGACCATCAAGAATACCGGCTAAATATTTACTTCCGCTCTTGTTTCAATCACCGTCTGGGCTGCGCGGCGATTAGCGGAGGTTCAGGTTGCCATAGCGAATTTGCCGCGGTTACTGTCGGGCTCTGTACTTCAGCATGACAAAGCAGCTTGATTTCTATCTCAGCTTGAGCAGGACCAACGGTAAGCTCGCAGTCGGAGACAATAATGAGGCATCGGCCCGCGGCAACAACGTAGATGTCAGATCTACAGTCTTCATTACGAGCAACACAATTCAAAAGCGTCCCTTTACAATATGCAGGAATTTTGACATTTTCTGAACATTGTTTTTACCAAAAAAGTCCCGGGGAAAGTAACAATACACGAAAAGCATAATGCCGATTTCAGTGTTGCGGAGTTTGCGTTGTACATACTCACCCAAAAAAATTTTTTTTTGAAAGTCCATTTTCCTTTTCGCGGGTGGGATCGACATCCAAAAATAAGAGTGTATATTTATATACACATATGAAATAAAGGAAGTAAATAGCAGCCTGAAAACTTAGAGGAGAAGTATTGACAGTAGTTACTCGTGTACTGTGTGCAGGATCCGCGTGAGCATGGATCTACTAAATGATGTAGGTTCACGCGTGTGCTCGATATTATACGTTGCCTCTAAAGGTAATCCGTTCCTCTCATCCATATATGGCAACCTACGATTGTCCCACCTGGCCGTCTTTCATAGTGCCCAAGCGTGATCATGGCTTAGCGCGGTTAATGACCCCTTTTCTGTACGGACCTCTCTGACCGTAGAATTATGTTACGTTCGTTAAACGTAGTAACGCAATTATTCAACCATGCACATCCTGCAGTTACCGAAACGATCTTTTCCAAAGAACATAGTATGTTGACAACTGATCCGACTTGGAAACAAACAGTAGCTTGATAGTTTCCATATGTTCTGGCGATAAAGAAGACCTTATGAGAGTCACTTTCATATAAGGTAATGCAAATAGTAGTAGTTTCCTACTTGGGGTAAATTCTTCAACGTCACTTGCTTTTCGCATAGGATTACGCGCAGCATCACTGTCACTATAAAAGAGAGAGGATTATCCTTGTCATCCCAAGCATTTTTTTTGTCTTACTACAAAAAACCATAAAATAAAATTTCGTGGACACGATAACAACGACAGCGCATTGACGAGATAATTTGACTACTTGACCGCTTTCGATTCACACATATAATGGGAGCAATTCCGTGACACATAACTCTTGCTTTGTAACACAACACCGAACGAGCTGGGCACTCTTTTCAAAAACATAGCAACATGAGTCATGATGAACCGGATGTGAATCGCGCTATAGGAGCTACGGGTGGCAAAAAACGTGAGCGGCTTGACTGCGGCTCGATCTCTGGTGGCGGTGCACCTTCGGAGCCGCTAAGAGCCACAGGGTCATCTTTTGCCTTTATAGGCGTTCCGACGTGTAACGAATGCATTTGATGGAAAACGCAAGATTTGTACTATTGTTCTTATTGGATTACGAGTTACGCAAGCTTGAGTTTCGCTCACAACGACAAGGACAGATATTCGTCAGTGTTCTTTCTCATAAATCCTTCAATAAAGAAAGCGACGGAATTAGGTAACCGATTTGATCCGAAATTCACTGGTTCATGTAACTTACAAAAGCAGCTGGGAAGAGCTGCTTCCCGCCAGGTACAACTTGACTCACAAGGGTTACCGGCCAAAACGATACCTGTACATTTATGGAAATTTCTCTAACTTTTTTTTTTATATAAAGGATGTATCCCTTTTTACCTTACCTTCTCTTTTCTCTTCACCAAAGTCCAACTCCTTCCATTCATCATATTTTTTATATATACATAAACCTCCAATGAACAAAGCATACATGACTGCGCAAACTGAATTTGCATTGTTTGATGCTGAGCAGACGATTTTTCCCAAACCCTTCGCATATTCGTATCAGACGTCCAGTATGGATTCCTCAGCATTTACAGACTCTGTATACTCGACGCCACTAACCGTGGGTCCATGGAATCAAGACGGAGTTCAAACACATCAAGGAATATATGGCGAACAGCTCAAGCCTGCGACAGTGCCGGACATGTATGCTCAATTTGTGGGACTCCTCGGCGAAGGCGATCCTGCAGGAAACGTCAATTACTTACATTCATTCGATGTCGGCCGGCCTGACTATACCTTCACTTATGCACGACTACACCCTAACCCAAATCATTTCCTGTTTGACAATTATTTTCAGTCATGGCCATCCGAAAACACAGATCCGTTTCTTTTAGATCATGGTATCATGGACGGGAAGGCAATGGACCAAAACTTTAGTCAAGAAATGCCACTCTTTTCGGAAATATCTTGCGATGAAGACAGTGTCCGATCGTTTGGTGCTGAGCAGCAACGACATGAGGCAGAGATGTCTATGGCTGTTTCACAATCGTCGCCAGGGTCCGTAGGAACAGCTGCCTCACCTCAGATCATGACGACGCCAACATTGTCCACGATGCAATCGCCCAGTACAGTTGCCACGCTCAGTCCCGTTATGCAAGATATGACGACCTACTCGTCACAAGATAGCACCTATACCCAAGTAAAGCTGCGTTTTGAAGAAGATGCTTGCCTTCCCAAACCTGAAAGGAAACGACTCCACTGCAAGTTCTGCAAAAAGAACTTCAAACGGTGCCAAGAGCGAAAGCGTCATGAAAGGACCCATACGCAAGAAAAACCATTCACCTGCACCCAATGCGCAAAATCCTTCTCGCGCAAGGACGCACTGACACGACATAGTAAGACTCACAACAACGCCAACCGCAGGCGGGGGAAAGGTCTTTACCAACAATCTATGCAACTGTAAATTTAACACAATCTTCTACTTCCTTGTTTTCCGTGCACCGTTTCATTCATCTATGTATCAAAATAACAACAACAACAACAGCAACAACAAAGCAATGACCTTCTCTTCATTTACGCATTCCCTAATTTCTGTCACAATAAAAATACCCAGTAAATCTTGCCTTCATCTCTGTTCGTAACCCATTTCTAAGTTACTGCGTAATAATCATAGGTATAGTTAGTACTAATTGGCAAACTGAAAATGGTAATTATCGAGATATAATTTAGCAAGGATAGAAGCCCTGTCAGTGGCGATCTACAGGATTCCCGACTAAAGGGCATCTTTTCTATTTGTCACAAATGCACAGCAAACATGGAAAAGACTGCGCATTTCTCCAAAGGAGCAGTAATAATTTACGCATGTAGCGGGTTTAAACAACGCAATCTACTACATCTATCTTCAGCTTCGACATAATGTGCCTTTTTCTATTTTTATATTGCTTGCAACTGTGTATTGGTGCAGATGTATGTCTCTACGAACAGGGAACTTCCATCTTAGATAGGAAATATGCGTATCTAGGTAAGACAGATACATGCCATGGCGAACAATGAGTAAATTTCTTTCAAAACACGAGTTCGTGTATCCTACGCACAGTATGAGTTGTTGGACTCTATTCACGGCCGATGATTTCCTGGGTACCAAGTTTTCGATGCCGACGTCCGGTCATATCAGCGAATCGTGCTGATCCTAACCTCAGAAAATTACTGGGTTTTTCACGCCGCTCTGCGTCAGCTTTAAATTATCTGATGTCAGCTCCAAATAAACCTTATGCTAGGAAGGATTCCTTTTTGCGTGCTGTACTGTTGAGTTTTGATCAGCTCAGAGTGCATCGCGTAGGGTCATCGTGCAAAGTGTTCCCAACGTCTAACTGGAAAAGATGTTCGTGATAACGGAGCATGATGGTATTTAAATGCAACGCTGGTAGTTTTTTTTTTTTTTTGGCGCTGTTGTCCAAAAAAAAAAAATCCCTGGCAAGGATGCAAATGCATCGCATATATGGGATCGCTCATGTACATTTGTCTATTGTCTAGCCTGCGAACTGTCCCGAATTGCCTTGGCTGTATTGACCCTTAAAGACCCATGCCTTCAGTAAGAAAATGTTGTCTTATTCAGCATCGCTTATATTCCGCAACAGATCGCCAGACGCTGCGTCGCTACAAGTCTTCTGCTTCTGTAACACAATTCTTTGGCTTTGTTGCCAAAGACGCTCGTTCGCCGTATCCACATTCTGTGGGTGCGGGGTGTGCATCTGTCGCACAACGGAATTATCTTTGGTATAAGTAGCAAGGCATCTAAGCGTTAATCCATCTACTAGCCGTGAATTACTGTATATATTGCTCGAAAAAGTTTCGTGTCCACTGGAGGATGGTGTTCAACCTTCCTTAGCGCAAACGGAACCGTTACTGAACAAAAAATCTTATTTAGAGTAGTGCAAGACCTACTTCAATAAAGAATGCACGTTATAATCTTTTTTTGTCGCGAGGCGGGAACTAATTGCGTGCGGGATTAAAAAAAAGGCTTCTGCGCGATTGGTTAAGATTTCTGCGGGTCCAGTTCTACCATTCTTGCATGGATGCGACACAGTAGGCAAGTAGAATTGCTCAACGTTAACCGGCACCCAAGCGATGAGACGACTGAAATAAATAAGTTCCTCTCCCGTTAATTCAATACGTTGATACATGTCCTTGGGTTAGGTCAACAGCCATACCAAGGAAAGGATCTTCGTCTGACACAAAGCAGCTCTACAATAGCAGAACAGAACGCGTGTCTTAAGGAGCAAATGCCTTCCTTATTTTACACCCCAATTATGCAATTTAGCCCATTCCATACAGAATTGCCTATGCTATTTTCCCTGGCGTTGGGGCTGCATGGCCTCTGTCTCGATCCATCTTTGCCGTAGTGCAACCTACCGTTCATTGCTTGAGTACACGCTGCCGTGGTCAGCGTTGCCTATCCTCATAATGGATGTACTAAACGCTGCTGCAAGGAAGTCTGTTGCCATCCCGCCAGTCAATGATCCGGTATGCTCCTGTAGAAGAACAGATTTCCATCTGGAACTAAATACGATGACATTGAAGTATCGGAGGTATCAACGGTGAATTCTTTTACTGTTCAAATAAATTTTGTGTCTAATTGGGGGAGGACAAGTTCATGTGAGTAAACGTCATATCTAACTGACGTTGTGATAATGCACGCTCGATTTTCCCTAGTGCGAGCTTGGCAAGGTTGATTTGGGCTACTCTAGGCACAGATACATTTTTTCGGCGCACTATCTGAGTAGCAGACGCAGGTTACAGTCTTCCATTTCGCCTGAACGCCCCACAGAAGCGCACAGGCGTCTACAACGTTAGCTTACTGTTTGATGGATACAGATTGTAATCGTAGGTATCGGTGATAAAATGGGTTAAAACACGTTTTATTTGCTGCAAGGTCAACGTGTTCTTGCCAAGGAGTATGGAATGACGAATACAACCTCATGGTCATCTTTCACAAGCGCTTTGTCGTTCATACTGTACTTGTCAGCGCAATATATGGATTGCTGTTCGATGGAACCACTTCTCTGCTTTTTAACTCGTACTGATACTACAGACGGTTCCTGGAGGAAGATTTTGAGATGAACTTAAAATTGTGTGAGACCAACAGAAATGGGAGTGTGTGATGATTTTAACTCAACGGTATCGTATTCGCAGCGATATTCCTCATTTATCCATTCAACATGTTACACAGAAATAAGTCGCCTTGTGTAGTAGAATAGACTAGAATTTGAATCACGTCGTATAGATTGCTTTTAAGTTAAGTCTATAAGCCAAAAACGGAAAGCAGAAGAAATGCTTGACCATGGGATTCCGTACCACGCTACGGCCGCTATTGAATCTTGTCATTTGTTAGCAGATATATACAATATGCTTCATATCACCTTATGATCGCCCGAAAAACCGCAGCACGTGGCGAGATAGGTTTCCGTTGTGTTGATCTTACGTACAAGTTGCATTTGCTGAAATTTTGAATCTCGCAGATAGAGCAAGCTCCTTTTTGCAAAGTATCAAGCGATGCAAAAGCCGCAACTTAAGTAGCTGTGACTCATCCGGCGCAGCCTATGGCGTTGAAAAGATAACCAGTTTATAGACTGTGTTTGAAATAGAGAAACTACAGATCGAATGTAATTTGAAAGACCAAGTCGTCTGATAAACGGAGACATCAGAGTTTATGAAGTCAAAGCGACCCACTATAGAGTATCAAGGCACTCGACCAGTTATTACTTTTTCTCTCAATCACAGGCCAGAAAAATAGTGATTTATGATACCACTACGGCTATTTCTTTACTAATGTGTCGAAACCTTCTTTCCCACGACAGACGGTGAGCTTGATCAACTTATCTATATCTCAGATACAGCAAACAGAAACTACATATAGATGGGGTTTTCCAGGAGAAGTATGAAGCTTCCGAAGAACATAATTGAGCATAACTCTTGTATTTCTGAAATTGTGTGTCTCTCATGGAGGGGCTCGCTAGGCGTCGTTACGCCACTAATGTGAACATGAATTAGATAAATCGTTAAGTGACTCTACATACGTATTGTCATCATTCCCAACTGCCAATCCCGTTTATTCAGGATGTGCCTTCTAAAGAGGAGGGAGCCTTCTGGAATTGCATCAAGAAACAGATCCCCTCTGCTGAATGGCGTCACACATGCACAACCATCCGTCTGTGGCATAACCTGTAGAAGATTCCTTCTACGTCAATATAGAGCATGGAACCTGTGATTGGACTCTCTGCTAGTTAGTAAACACGTTAAACGGGTGGATCCTATACACGCCTCATCGGGCTTGATATACAGCATATTTCTGGATGTGTCGTGGATGGAAATAAGCAGCTTCATCAGATCATCTAAACTTGTGTGTATCTAACAGCGCCATAGGTATATGTGATGCAAAAAGTGTCGTCTGCCGCTGACTTATTTGCAGCTTCACATCTAGTTCCTGGTACAAGCCTGCTTCTTCCAGAAATATTGTCTCTTCTCATTTTCACGTTTCTAGGTTCTATTGCATATTATTATCATGTTTACCACCTAGTTTGATAGCTTAGGTCTGAAACGTTCATCTCACAGGCTGTATAGACGTACACGAAAACTATCCAAGCTAACGTACGTCTTTCTGTTTCTTGATGGGTGAACTTACTTTGGCTGTGGATACCATCGTAAGATAAGCCTTAGCCATTAAGCACCGTAATGAACAAGCAGATGCTCCCGCACCTGCTGCGGATGTGTTCTTAACCTGAGCCCAGTTAATGTGCCACATCCACCTCATGGTGTACAATTAGGCTGAAGTGCTGCTAGTGTAAAGACAGACCTTTAATACGTGGTGATGTCGAAGTTCGCTTGGCCTGAAATAATACATTACTATCGACGTATGTGCACAATATGCTCCAGGCTATATGTTGGCATCTCAACATAACATCATCTTCCTATTCAGGTGTAACTGATCATATCGAAAACGTGTTGTCCCAGGCTATACGACTGGGTGTGCGAGATAGTTAAGAAGACAAGGAAGAAGAAAAATGAAGACAACTACGGAAGACCGCAGTTACCCGGGTCTCTAATCTTTGAAACACTTAGAAAATATTGTATTTATAATTAGAAGTGACTTCTACCTTCGAACATTAAGAACATCTTGTTCTTAAATCCATAAACGTATGTTTGGAATATCTGCAGGAGAGTATTGGGGCTACCAGTGATTATCTGCGCTAAACCGTATATCTTTAGGAAAACTAACTGATACATTGACCAATCTGCATTTTCTCGCGGAAAGTAACATAATACTTAGAAAACAACATGAGTTTGACTGAGCACCTGCTTCAAATAAATATTGCATTACGTTCAAGTTGAACTAAGTTTTACACTGGAAAGTGATACGTCTCGACGCTGAGCAGTGGTTTATTTTGCGTCAGTTCAAGGAATAGTTCGCACCTGGCTAACCCCATTTTTGCGCTAAGATGCTTCAGTGATGATTTTTTGGTATCCCACCGGAAGCAGTAAAAATGTTTCAAGATAAGCACAGATTCCACCCAAAATGATCCATACTTAAAGAAACGCTCGAATTTCTTTATTTTTATTTTTATTTTTATTTTTATTTTTTTTTTTTTTTGGTTGGCTCTGTTTATCTTTAACATCCCCGGTAAGAATGTCAGTTTATATACATACACACTTATTCATGCTTTCTTGTCTATCTTTTAGCCTGCATGACCTCTGTCCCGAACCGTCCTGACTGAGGTGTAGCCCCTTGTACACCACCAAGTAAGCAATTATTATCGCAAACTGCGTTATCCAAATTCCACAACAGAACCTCGCCGGACGTTTGCATCGCTCCAAGTCCGCTACACGGCGTAAAAGCCTACCACTGGTCGTCGTCACCAGGAAATTCCCATGCTGTCCCCACTGGACTCGGATGCGGGCTTGGCCCAGGCTCTTTGGCCTGATTACCTTCGGGGTAAGTAAAAGGATCTGAAAACAGCTTCCACTTACTAACCGTGAATGGTTTTTTTATGCTACTCTAATAAATTATGCGTCTATCTGGAGTCAAGTTGATGTAAGTACAGTATTATTTTATGGGCAATTTAAATACTGATAACCGCATATTCGATCCTTCCCTTAGCGCAAACTCGGTTCTTCATGAACACATAGTTTATCTAGAGTAGCGTAAAAAGTATTTCAATCAACAGTAACATGATACTTAGTGGGTATCAGTCATCTTTTTCCTTGTGGATATCATCAATACTGAAGGATACAGGAATAGCCTGGCATGCTGACTTGCCGAGAAACACTGTCGCAGCTTTGTGTATCCAACAGCTTTTGCGGCGATTAGCGTCTGTGTTACTGTGATTGCTTGTGTGAAGGAAGACAGCTGTTATTGATGTTGTAAATATTAGGTTAGCACAGCTTGGTAGCAAAGGATACTAACCATTAAACATCGTGAATATTTGATATAAGACAAAATTCAAAAGGAATCTAGAAAACTGCTAAGCTAGTAACCTTGATATTTTAAATAGAAAATCTTTGACTATTATGACCAGCTACGCAACGTGGCTAGAAAGTAAAACTTTTCTACGTATAGCTAAAAAAAAAAAGAAAAGGAAAAAGAAAAAAAAGAGGAGAGCGGGGAGAGAGGACGAGAATGGTATACCTCACGAAAGCCGCCATGCTGAATTTTGCGTTCACAAATGCTAAATAACAACTATGATTAAAATTCTTGTTCGTGAGGTTTACAAATATAAACTCCCGAAGTATTTGCTCCCCGACAACGGCAGAGCGTTATAGAGTTGTAGTACATTTCGGTGCACTATCATCTGGTGTTGGGACCGAGGGCTTTTTTTATTTATTTGATCTCCACATATCGGTAGAACTTTTAACTACCCTTCGCGCCGTTCTAAGAACCCTTCATCTTCTCACTTTTCCTGTATCACGGTGAATTTGTATTGCGACTGGATTTTGCTATCCAAACAAGTGTTTCCGATTCTTCTGCTAGAAACATAAATAGACATAGAGATATGTAAAAATCTGAGGTAGTGTCGCAGTTAGTACAAACTTATATGTGCTAACGTGTGGATACAGCGAAAAGGAAAATGTGGCCTTATAAGGGAAACGGAAAAGTAATTGAAGAGCATAGCCTGATTCCAATTTTTTTTTTTTTTGTCTGGAGTAAAATTTATTTGCAGGTCATGTATAAGCTGGCGGTATTACCATTTTAGACGGAAATCGCCGTTACTTCAACTGCGTGCCTTTACACCTAACTATCATACGCGCGTCTCTCTGCCAATTTTTTAAAATAGTGTGGACGAAAAGGCTATCAGACCAGGCCAATTCCGGTTTTGTATAGTTATCCTCCGTTAGGTTGATTGTATAGCACTGTAACGTTTTTACTGGCTACATGTCTTGTTAGGATTCTATATATGCTCTAGGACATCAGCTGTGCACTGACTGACACGATATAACAGTTATCTAAAGTGGTTGAGCATGAAACATGTAGTCTGACATAGGGCCTACGGATGGCCGAAGGACGAGGACCTATAAAGCGCTCGGACAAGACGGAGAAAGACACACCGTGGTGTGTTTGTACGATCCAAACATGTTTTGCATCATCTATGAGTGCCTTTATTCGTAACCATCTATATCGGGGTTCTCTCACAAAGATAAATAAGATATGCAAGTAAAGTAGTGGAAGATCTGCAAGCAAATAGCCTTTCAGATCCATTCTGTTCGACTGCTGAGTATTAGCAGATGGCTTATCATATTTCTTGAGATAACTTCATAGGTGGATAGTTTCCTTCACTAGATCCACGCGGATAAGCAGCCCGGACAATGTTCCTGTTCAACGGAACTTATTTTAAAACTTACTATGTCTGTTGAAGAGCATACTCCAAACCTGACCAAGCCGTTAATTAGCTTGACATTGCTTAGACCATGATATGTAGCTTTATGACAAACAAATACGAGCTTTATATCAAGAGGGTCCTTTTCCACGTGGCTGTTAGGAACAACGGACCGATATGTATATATACTGAATTGAGTCGTCTGTTATGAACCCTGCTACGATATTGGCATGCAACGGAGCGTTAGACGGTCGGAAAAAGGGAAGGAAATTTTTTTTCTGGATTGCCACCAAGAGCAGGCTGAAAAGCTCCCCACCATCGACTAGGGGATGACGGTGAAGCACATTAGCGATTTGTGAGCATCCAGGCAACGTTTCGCAAAGTATCTGGATAAAGTAACTCAGTACTTATCAGCATACTGTATTGAGTAGTAAGTTCCGCAACTGCTTCTATGTTCTTCCGTCAAATGATAAAAGGAGAGTTTGATATTTTAACGCCAACGTATATAAGTCCTGCAACTGTGGAAAGCCAGTTGCGCTAAAGAAGGATGGAATATGATGAATCAGTACATAAATTGGGAGCAAGTTCATACACTACTTACGTCAGCTTTGTTCCTCGATGAACGCTGCAGCAGCATTGGTGAGAGATGCCCACGATGATGACCAGTAGTGGATTCTGATGCACTGTAGAGGACTTGAAGTGATGCAGTATCTGACTATCTATTGCAGAAAACGAATGATAATGAGTGTGCGACAGCATTCGCTTTATTTTAATAATGGGCAAAATGCACAATCACAGCCAAGACGCTTCGGGACAAAGGTCTGCAGGCTAAATGACAGAAATAGTTCCGACACCATCACGTCTCGTTATCTAAAGCAAAGATTGTAGTTGAACACTGGAACCAATAGTACACTAGCCTGAAGAACTTGGAACGAGCGCATAAAAGGGTGCTTCTCACGCAAGATCCGAGGTTACTGCATGCAAAAGAGTTTATTTGGAACTGACGCCAGATAGTTTAAGAGCAACGCAGAATTGTAGGATACATCGATAAATGCTCTTATCAGAAGCAGCGCGAACTTCCTTTGAAGACTTGGAGAAAGGACGTAGATTTATGTTGGAGTTGAAGGGTGGTGTGGGCAAATCCATTAATAAGGAAGTAGAGTCCAATCGTACCATGCCCAGGCAGCCCTGTTCTCAAACTTTATATTAGCAACGTCCCCAAAATTCAACGCCTCCAAATAGCCGGTCGCGGCAACGTTGTGTAGCGACTCACGGATTGTGCTGTATTTCCCAGTCTCCTCTACCACGACCCTTTAAAAGCGGCAATTCAAATATTTGCGCTATCATTATCTAACGCATTCCACCAATCAACATTCATCACCAGTCTCTGCTCAGATAAATGACATGTCTCTTGAATTAGCATAAAAACCACTCTCTACCTCTATGGACTCCTAGGCGCATAAGAAAAAATAGTACATGCTGATAATGTACATTGAGATTGATCCATCACAATGGTGAGGCCTTTGCGACTTTGCCAAATAACGGAGATAGTGCGTAAGTCATTGAGATCGTTTTTATTCTTAGAGATGAAGATGGGACTTAATTGTGCCGATCACGTCTCTGATATAACTTATCAACGTGACTTGTAATAAAACTTTTCATAGCTATGCTCCGCACTAATTGCTACTCACTTTAACCTCAGCAACGCTTCTGTTTTAATGTCAGACACGGCATCCCTTAGCGATAATAGCTACATGAAGCACAAAAGCAAAGTGACGCAGTGGATCAGGGACATTGATTTGTATTACTCATCCTATCGAGCAGTAGTAAGCACAAGACCACTAGAATAAGAAGATCGGGTTGGTAGAAGGAGTACGGACCATTTGGAAGGACATCCAGTACCAAAAGAACACCTCATAAGCGTTAATCGTAATATATTTGTGCTCATACCTACAGAACTCTTCGGGTGCCTAATAAGAGGCTAGTTGGTTGTTCCTTAGGTTCTAGTATCTTCAACGAACGTTGCTACTGCTGTGGACGACGTAACGCGGCGGGGCTTGATTGTTACTGCACATTGCTTGGCATTAATTCGATCAGAATCGGCGGATGTTTATAACATATGTACTTCGTAATTCCCAAACTACCGAAAGGTTAGGATTAATACTTTCACCGCAAGAATAACCTAGCAATGGCTGTTGTTCTCCACCCTCCATACTATATAGGTTGCCTATAAAGGAAACTCCGTCGACCCGTCCGCATATAGCAATCGAGGTTGTCCCAAGCGTGATCATGGCTTCGCGTGGACAAGGACTCTCTGTACAGATGTCGCCGACCGTAAAATGACGTTACGTCCGTTAGCCAGAGTAATGATTTTGCTCTACCATGCACATTGTACAGTTATTGAAACGATCCCTTCAGTTGATGGCGTTTGACAGCTGATGCGGTCTATAAATAACCCATATTTACGTAGTCTCTGGAGATAAAGTTTTTTATAATGAAGCCAATAAAACCACTCTATATCAAATGGCGTAGAGCACACTTCTGCTTGAATTGCATTCTGCACCGTCACTCGCTTTCATGTAAAGTTAATGCGCAGCATGAATGTCACTATAAAAGACATGGATTATCCTTGCTATTCTGAGCAACTTTTGTCCTACAAAAATCATAAAATGAGATTTTATGGACACAGAACTCGCAATAGCGCATTGATGACTACATCGCCACTTTCAATGTACTGATAATAGGAGAAATGCTGTAACACACAAGCTTGGCTTTGTAACACCATATAAATGAGCCAAATACTCTTGAGGACGCAGTGCTATGGTGGAGTAGAAGCTGGATGTGAACTGAGCTGCGGAAAGTACGGGAAGCAAAAAAAATTGCGAGCTACTTGACTGCGGGTCGATCGTCATGGTGGCGGAGTAGTTTCGGAGATGTTAAGAGCCACAGCGCCATCGTTTGCCGTTACCGGCGTTCCGCCGTGTGACGGACGCATCTGGTGGAAACGCGCAAGATTTGTACGATTGTTCTTATTTGGTTATAAGTTATGTAGGCTTGTATTTCGCTTACAACGATAATGACAGATTTTCGTCAGTGCACTTTATCACAAAATCATTCAGCAAAAAAAAAAAAAAAAAAAAGAGAAGCAAACGCTTGAGGTAACCGATTTGATCCGACATTCAGTGTTTGACGCAACGTGCAAAAGTATACTCCAGCCACTTCACCTTTGACTCATCAGGGTTACCGGACCAACACGCCCATTATACGGTTATGGAAATTCTTTCCAAGGCTTATATAAGGGTCATATTCCTTTTTTTCTTTACCTTAACCTTTTATTTTCTGTTCGCCAACAACCCCACCCCAGCTTTCATTGTATCTTTATATATACGCAAACTTTTGATGAGTAAAAAAGTTGTGTCCAAGAAAAGCGATTGCGCATTATCTGGCCCTGATCCAGCAACGTTTGCTAGACCGTTCGCCTGGCATCGCACGTTCAGAACGGATTCCTCAACATCCGTAGGCTCTGCAATTCCGGTGTCGTTCTTCATAGGTCCACGGAGCCAAGCCAGAGCTCAGGTAGATCAAGAAACATGTGGTGAACAAGTCAAAGCCGCAGCAGTGCCAGACACATATGCCCAATTTATGGATTTTCCCGGCAAGGTCAACACAGCAGGCAACATTAATTACTTGCATTCTCTAAATGTTGGCCGGCCTAACCATACATTTGCTTATGCACAAGGTCACCCTAACCCAAATCATTTGTTGCTTGACTATTACTTCCAATCATGGGTGTGCGAAAGCGCAGAATCGCTTCTTTCAAACCACGGTGTCATGAAGGGAAAAGCAATGAATCAATGTCCTGGCCAAGAAACATCATACTTTTCTGAAATATTTTACGCTGAACATAGTATAGAATCATTTGGTACTGAGGAGCAACGACGGAGAGCCGAAACGTCTGTGGCTGTCTCACAATCATCCCCAGGGCCCATGGCGGCTACCTCGCCTCAAAGCACGACGACGATGACATTATCTACGGTGCCGTCGCCCAATACAGTTGCCACGCATAGTCCTGTTATGAAAGACACGGTAGTCTATTGGTCGCAGGAAGACAGTGACCGCACCCGAGTAAACTTGCGCTTTGAAGAGGGCAGTTGTCTGCCCAAGCATGAAAGGAAACGACTTCATTGTAAGTTCTGTAGAAAGAACTTCAAGCGATGCCAAGAAAGAAAACGTCATGAAAGGACCCATACGCAGGAGAAGCCATTCACCTGCACTGACTGCGAAAAATGCTTCTCGCGCAAGGATGCACTGACACGACACAGTAAGACTCATAAAGGCCCCGGCCGTAGGCGTAGGAAAGGCCTTTGCCTGTAAATTATCATTGTAAATTTGACATACCATTTCCCCCTTAATTCTGGCACACCATATCACTCATCCATATACCAAAATGTTAATGGTAAGGGAAAGTAGAGAGTTTTTCTTGTTCATTTCACATATATCAAATTTCGTTGTGATACGAATACTCTGAAAAAATTGTTTCCATTCCACTTCATAATTAAAGTTCTTCTTTATAATGCCCTTATTAGAAGGCGCAGCATGCATTTTCAACGCCTACGCATACATATCCGATATGTTTAAATGACAAAATTTCCTAAAAGCTCTTTTCAACATGAACGTGCTTCTCTATTCTTATATTCCTTGCAGCCATGTATCGGTGCATATAGCGCTAATACGTTAATGTCCTTCCAAGTTGATTTTTACAAATCATGCGAAGATGAATCATACAATTCACTACGAGATTCTGCATACATATTGCCATTGTTACTACCTATCAATCCATTTTGTTCAGGAACTGTCTTCTAAAGGGAGGGGAACCATCTGGAATTGCATCAAGGAACACGTCCCATCTGCTAAATGGTATCACACATGCGCAACTGTTTCTTCGTAGCGTAACCTGCAGAAGGTGCCTGTAAGCCGAGAATAACAATGGAACGCGGAGATAAAATACTGATGCAATTCGGTTTTTTCTGTATGGCTCTTTTTGTCTTCGCCGGTGACAACAAATCCATGGGATCTTTGAAATTCAGATGGTATTATCGATATATATTGTTGACATGTTATATACGAGTTCGGATAACTCGCTGTTCATAAAATCATCCAATATTTACAGCAGTTAAGAATGTCATAGACATGTGTGATGCAAGTCAGTGTCAGTTACCGTTGAATGATTTAGAGTTTCATGCCTACTTCGTGATACAAGCCCTGTTTCCTCGAGACGTATCGTCTCTGACTCATGCTCACACTGGCTGATGTCCAGAAGTTTTGTAGATATGAGATTGTTTTCACGAATCAAAAGATGACGAATAAATATACAACGTCTGAACGGCCGCCGATATTCTAAGAAATATGATTGATTGAAATGATCGCCGCTGTACGATAGCATAAACGCTTCTAAAGAGGACGCACTCGTTTTATTTAGAAGGGTTCGTTCGAAAGAAATGACGTGTGATGTGCGAACATGCAGCATTTACTAAACTTTGGGACGTTCCGATGAGACGCGGCCATCCTCCACTGGTATCCTTTATTAAATACTATATACCATGTTAAGCATCCAGCTTAATAATTAGACGTCTGAACTGTTCTTCACAGGCTGCATGGGTGTACACAATAATTGTCCAAGTTAACAAACGTCTGTTGTGGTTACGGATACACTCGTGGCATCAGCCTTAGTCATCACACGCCATGATGAGCTATCATATGTTCCCTCATCTGCTGCGGATATGACCTCAGGCTGAGCCCCAGCCAATGTGTCACATATCCATTTCACGGTGTGTAATTAGGCTGAAGAGTCCCTTGTGTCAAGATGGCCTCTTAATACGTGGTGAGTGTGAAGTTAGCTTGGCCTGAACTAATATATTACTATCGACATATGCACATTATCCTCCAGGCTACATGTTGGTATCTCAAAATAATATATCATATTTCTGCTAAAGGGAGGCTCGTCATAATGAAAGCATGTTCGACCCAGGAATACGACCGGGTGTGTGATAAGAGATTAAAGGGAAGAGAACTACAGAAGACTGCAGTTACCGGCGTCTTTAGCGTTTGAAACGCTTAGAAAATATTTGCATGTATAATTAGAAGTAACTTCTACCCTCAAACATTGAGAACACCTTGTTCTTAAATCCATAAACGTACGTTCGGAATATCTGCAGAAGAGTATTGAGGCTACCAGTGATCGTCTGCGCAAAATCGTATGTTTTCAAGAGAAGCGACTGATAGAAGGGCAGCTTTGTTCTTGCTCGTTGAGAATAACGTAGTACCTATAAAATACCATGAAAATTACAAAAGTAGAGTTCCGATTAAAAGAAAAAGCTGAAGGGCATCGGTCCTCTGTCCTTGCTTTGTCAACTTTGGTATTGCATGTCTTCCTAATACAATCCCTGTCGGCTCCACTCGGACGTCGGATGTGTTATCCTTTGTGGTAGCGCTAGGGAAGATCGCGTTGATAATCTGTGTACGTATTTGTCCGGTCTCGATGTCTTGGTTTATGGTAGTACTTTTCAAAAATCCATAAGGCTATGCTCCAGTTCGCGAGCTTCTTGATGCCTGTTAGTTTCCACATTTCGGAATTCTGACATGGTACGTCCACGCTGCGCGGCTAGAAAGAATCTAGAGATTTAGAGGGATAGGGATGATTTTTTTTATTAGAAAATTCCAAAAAAAAAAAAACTTCTAGACTACGGATAAAATGGCGTTGTCAGAAGGTTCATACCACATCTGAAGTCCGAATGGAGCCAACAGAGATTGTATTAGGAACGATATGCAATAAATTATGCGTCCATCCAGAGCCAACTTTGTGCTAAGGCAGGAAACGGATATATGGTCATTAGTTAATGAGTTACAACAGAATCGTACTTTACTTACATCAACTCGATCCGCTGGTGAACGCAAAACTTATTCGAGCAACATAAAAAGCCATTCACGGTTTGTAAATGGAAGATAGTTGATGTCTTTTAACTTACCGCAATGTAATTCTACTAATCACAGACGTCTAACCCCGCACCCTGGCCGGGTGGGAGCGACGTTCGGGGAATCTGGCGATGCCGCCAGTGATAATGTACTGCAGAGGAGTTGAAACGATGCAGCGTCCAGCGATCTATTGTACAAGATGAGTAATGCTGAGCGCGACAATATTTACTTACTTGAGTCAAGGGCAAAGAGCACCAACACAGCCAAGACGGTTCGAGCCAGGTGGTCATGCAGGCTAAATGATAGATAAAAAGTCATGAATTATCCCGTGTATGTGATGAAGAATTGACATCATTACCGGGATATAAAGAGAACACAACAAAGAAATAAAAAAATACTTCATGCGTCCTTTTTACTATGGATTATTCTGGGTGGAATCTGTCCTTGTCTTGAAACATTTTTACAACTCCCGACAAAATACATGCAGGATTACTCATGTCTTTTGGTCTATTGTTTAGTCTTAGTCGTTGTGGTACTATATGTGGCATGTCATAGTGCTCCTATAATCGAATAGTTGTGTACATTTACAAATAAAATGGTAGTCGGGATTAACGTATTAACAAATATAAAGATCTTCCGCTTTGTATATGATTATATATCTAGGTCACAAACTTATACAGCTTTGTATACGGAGCTAATATCTAAAAAACATAAGGAAAGTTTGTTGTTAAAGAATACAATAGAAGACCGAAATGATATAAAGAGCAAGCACTAAGATTTAATAAAGTTAATTCAGTCTCAAAGGATGTACAAATCTACATTTTGAGCAACCATATCACAGTCGTAAAACCTACAAATTGGTTTGGCCGTGTCCCAACCGCATCTCGCCCCGTCACCGGTCAAGCTGCGAGGCAGGCCCCTACCAATGGGTAGGAGCGCCGTTTAGAGTTAAGTTAAAAAGGCATCAAAGTATCGTCCATTTACTAGCCATGAACGAAACTTTACTCTGCTAAAGCCTGTGTCCATTGAGGGACCAAGTTGATATAAGTAGAGTACGATTTTGTCCTCAATTGCATACTAATGACAACATATTTTTGATCCCTTCTTTCACGCAAGCTTAGCTCTTCATAGACGCATAAGTTATGTAGAGTAGCGTAAATGTGGTCCAATAAACAGTAAAACCTGACATAGTCAAGCATTTTTTATAAACAGATAATAACGGTACGGATCATATGTTACACAAAAGTGATAAATTGGCTCCCCATTTTATACAGTTCTCAAGATCTGATACCGCAAATAACTTTTTCTTCTCTGTCTTGCAAACGAGTATCAGGGACGTCGCGTGGAAACAGGCGTCGAGTGTAGTACGAAAACATACACCAAGTATCGCACCTTATTTGCTTGGATACGGTCGAGGAAGCAAGACAAGCTCTTGCCACAGAGTTCCATAGTTTTATAATAGCAATAATCCGAAAAGAACAAAGAGCATACGATAGAGAGCTGGAGGAAGGCAACAGACCATTTTGGGAAGATCATGAAATAGCGGACAAAGAACTGCGTCGCCTTTACAACAATTTATTATAGAGGAAAAGAATGCCGAGGGAAATTCTTGCCAACGTTGATGACAAGAGAGGTTTACGCCGCAATATGTTTGGCGATAGATTCAAGAAAAAATTCAAGTACGTTGACTACTGGCACGAGTACGTCCGGGACAACTTTGAGATCTGCCGTGAAAATGTACACGATGATTACGCCAATAATCACTTGTCCCAAAGCGAAACGGTGTAAACGTCCATTTTTTAAAATGGTATCTTAGTTAGTATATGTATAGCCGAAGGAATATTAAAAATGGAGATGATGCGCATAAAGACACTACAAGAAAAAAACACATACACAGAGAGTTGCCACCGTACAAATTAAAGACCGCTGATCACATGCCCTCAACCACTATGTAAACCTCGCGTAGCAACCCGGTAAATTGAAAACGAAGCACTTCTGGTTTACCGAAAACGAACCAACTCTGGTTCACTGAGAATAAAGCAACTCTGGTTTCTCCATCCCTTCCATTTTTATTTCCTTTCTTGTATCGATCTATTTTGTATAAATACCCCGTCTTTTTATTGAATAGAACATTAGGTTATCAATAGGTTATAACAGCACAATCTTCTCTTGGTCTACTCTAGCCATCTCAAAAAGATCTTTCCAAAGGTTTTTCTTCTATTTTTCAAGCCGCCTTTTATTGCTCTGCCTCCGTTGGTTATTCTCAAGAAGCCACCATTAACCAGAATCTGCTGATTCTTTTTCTTTTTATTTTCCTTTTCTTTTATCTTACCCACTTGACTTACAAGTGACGCTGATTCCGCTATCTCTTTTTATTTTCTTTTACGTTTTCTTTTACGTTTTCTATTCTTATTATCGATATTCCTTATTTCTTCCGATCCAACCCGCTGATTATCCAAAAATATCTCTATATCATCTCCATACATCTCTAATTGACTGAATCAATACGAGATCAAAGGTGACCATAACAAAGATTTTACTAACGACCATATTCTATTTCAAACAGATCTCGTTAGATGAAAGACGTGGTTGAGGGTCCAATTATGAATCGCGAAAGAAATTGAGATGCAATCGTCAGCTTCAGCCGATGATTAAGGCGAGTGAAACAGAGCTGAGAAATGCGATTCAGAGACCGATAGACTTTATTAAGCAGCGTGAAGCAAACGTAAGAAGGCTGTCCAAGGAAGTTACTCAAGAAGCGAGAAATATCGTTGAGCTGACGCAAGAAATCGTCATCAGACCATGTACTACTTATTGCCATTGTTTCGGCAAGAAGATATAATGTGAAAGCAGAAGAGCAGTAGAAAGTAACTGGTAAATCGGTAAAAAGGAAGCACCGTTAGTGAATCGAAGAAAATTCCTCGGTAAAACGTTTTTGCGCGCAAAGATTTGGGAAAAAACAGCATATTAAAGAGAGAGAAGGCACCATTGTTCTATTTCAATGAGAAACCAATCTTTTATGTCACTTACCAATGTTTTTATTGTTGTTGCTCACTGCCTTCTAAAACATCTGCTGGACGTTTTTAACCACGGCCTGATTTGCTGATGTCAAAAAAGATCAATGGAGTGGAGGTCAGTGGGTTGGTGTCGGTGTCGGCGAGTGACAGTGCCGTGCCGTATCCTCATAAGGATCTTTTCATGTTCTTCTTGATGTATCGCGGCTTTCACCTGTCGACAAAGGTCGACAAGGTGTGCCTATCATACCCCAAAAAAGCCCAAAGCCGTGTGATCGAACGAGTATCTGTCTATCCTCCTTCTTTTTGTCGGTTGGCTTTTACCTTCAACGTGAACAGTCCCTTCAACGTGAACAGTCCCTTCAACGAATCTTTGAAGGCTGGGAGTGCTTCAATCGACGTGGGGATACAGATATCAGCAACGAAATGGGCAACCAAAACATGGTCCTCCATAATATGCATCATGTAAATGTAACCCGAATTGCCAATAAAATCCAAGGCCATCAAAGATCGAATGCCGTATGCTTCATTCGGATTGAGCAAGATACACACGCATTGAATCGGTGGTTTTTCGACAGTTGGTTGACTTGCACTGAGTGCGAAATCTTTTGCCGCTTCCATTCATCTGAGATAATGTTCAAGTCAATTTTTCGCCCATAGGATTGTGCTAGCTCAGTCATATTGAACCCCCGCCTCGTTCCTCTCGATTATGCTCTTTGTGTCTGTCAATGTCGTTTTCCCATCCGCCAAGACAATACCGGCATATTTGAACAATGCATCCGATATCGAGGTAAATCGTCAGTAAAATGTAGCTTCACTTTCAATGCCTGTCATCGATATCCAAAGTTTCTCGCAGAAGATACCGAGCAGCCAGGCGAAAGACAATACCCTTGATGGCGGTGGCATCATTGGATACATTAACTAAGAAGATGTGATTGTCGTCGTGCACACCAACCTTCAGAATTAAAAAAAAAAGCGGCCAATGCATGAGCAACGCTGCGTCGCCATGATCATTGCCTTCTTTTTTTCTTTCTTTCGGGAGGAGGAAAAGGGGGGGGGGTGGATCCGTTTGCCTCTACATTTTTTGTATGTCATTGTGATACTCGTAGAAAAGACCACAAGAGACACGCGAGCAAAGCGAGACTGTAGACCGTCTTATTGACGGAAAAGAGACAGTGAAAACACTAATAAAAACACTCTACTTATTTTCATATTACATGTCCTGACTATTGATAAGTTATTACTGCTCCGCTAGCGGTGCTTGATTAAAAGATACGATGATATTCATTGTCAGTATGACTTGTCCTTATATTGTAACTGTCAGATACGGCAGTCATCTAATGAAGCTAGTATCCCAAGTTATCCGCATATAGCAGTACCCCAAGGGACGGAAGACGTTCCATGGAAGCAAGAACATCGCTTTTGCATTGAGGTGCTTCAGTGATGGTTTTTTTTTTTGCATTAAAGTGCCTCAGTGATGAGTATCGAGGTAAGAACAGGTTCATCCAGAATGATCCGTATTTAAAGGCATGCATGAATCATTTTCAAATTCTTCGGCTCTGTTTTTCACAAAGGCATCCCCAGTAAGGATGTCAATTATTTTTTATGCTGCTTGAATAAATTTTATGTCCATCTGAGAACCAATTGTCGAGATGGATAGGACGATCAACAAGAGGATCGACGCCTGTATGGATATACAACAGATATATACGAACTTGAAAGCACGCCAGAGAGCAATCTGATCCACCTTTCCAATGATGTCGGCTGAGAGCGGTTGCAGTGAAGCACTTGAAAGAGGCACTTCGTTCGTTAGGCGGAACAGACATCGATATTGCTAACACCTAAAGTGCTTGACTTGGCAGTTGAAAAAGTATGCGACAAGCTGTTTCAAGAGAGTAAGAAGATGACCCAGTTGCCAAATCCGAGTTGGTCGCGTGTTTCAAGTCGTAAGGTACGAACAACATGCCAAGAAATCGCGAAGTGGGCAGTGGATCTGGGCATTCTCCTCAACTGCTGCCCGAACAACTGGATGACAGAGTGTCTGCTTTCCAAAAAGCGGAGCTTTTGGCACGATAATGGCTCCAAACGGGGCCTTTGATGTAAGTAAGATGTCAGAATCTGTTCCTTAACATCATCTTCACAAGCGAACTGAAATGAGAGAAAAAATAGCAGCTGGTACAAATTTATGCGTCAGTAACGTGTCAGGGATAGCAAGGAGCAGCTCCCGCAGTAAAACTGAAATGCGATGTAACGAAGAAGCAAAGTCCATGTCTTTTCAGTTTGGTTGGAGGAGAATCGTATCGCTAATCCGGTAGCTTTATTACTTTAAACGCAAACCTTTGTTCCTCCTATTTACTTGCAGTTCTAACTTAGCGCTTCACTTTTAAATATAAGGTATGGTCTCTCTTTGGCAATTTTTAAAATGGCTTGTCCAAACAGACTATTGGCCCAGGCAAACCATGATCGTGTGTAGTTGTCCTGAGTTAAATTGCCTACGATAGCAGCGTAAGATGATATACTGATATCAATTCATTACCTTGATCCCCACGCTCTTTCTTGTTGTAAACACTAAAAGATTCATGAAGAAGGCCTGTGCCATCGGTCGAACCTACAAGGATATCTAAAGCTTCAAGGATCTCTGTATCGTTGGAAGTCGTCAAAATCTGTAATATATTAGCTGTAAGACTTGTTAAAATCCAATATACTCTTACTCTCACAACCTGGGACATCGGCCATGCATAGCCTAGACCGATCTAAGAATTATCTAAGTCCGTGAAACTCGAAAAGTACCGTCTTACGTGAGGTCCACCAATGCCGGAGCCGCGAGGTCCTACAAAGTAGTAGGGATTTCCATCGGACAAGACTAGACGACGCGTGTTCTGATATATTTCATCTTGCTCGTCCACAAATCCAAGCATACTTAATGACAATAATGAAGGCGAATTGGCATCATCCATGAACAGCACTGATCCATAACCATCCACCTCAACTTTTCGTTTACAAACCAAATGAGACACCAAAGAAATTTAAAACTGGATATGAAGACTTACAGGCAAATACCTTTCCAAATCGAGGATGTTCGACCACTGCGTGTTCGTAAATGGCCTGTCGAATTTCTTGCGACAGCTGGATAGCATCCTTTGCTACATCGGTACCATTCAGTAGCTCTGCCAAATGTTCCAGTTCGACAGATATCATAGCATTTCCGGGAACAAAGAAGGGAAAGGTTGTTGCATCGTCTGATGGCCTAAAATTACTCTTTATCATCCCTGTACGCTTGACTGGATTTCCGAGACCAAATAGCGGCTGAGTTTGGGTAGGTATATCCGTTGAAACGGAATATTCGTACACGGATGGTAAAGGATATCCTATATAAAGTTTTAGACGTGCAGTAAATATTTCATCATTGCTACCTGTCGTGGTATTAAACGTTGGATTTTGTTCACGGTGCAACACTTCCATTGCTTTTCTGACCGCTTCCATCCACACTTCGGATCCAACAAAAGAATCATCTTGTGTTGTCTTCCAGTAATGATAGGAAAGACCGAAAAAAGAAGCTATGGAGTCAACTTCCCACTTATATTCAAACACTGGCTGAAGGGATAAATGAACTTGTCTTAACTTGTTTCTAAGTTACCATAGGGCTTTAAGTGAAGGTCCCTCTTGATGAACGTTGGGTTTGAAACTATTTGATCCAGCGGTTCTGGCAAGGAAAATCCATTTCCATAGGGTTCAATGTTCAGAAAATGAGCTTGCATATAGATAGCACCCAGGAACAGCTGTTTGAGTTTCCAATCTTTCTGGATGTAATCCAAGTATGGCATAAGCTGGTTGGCTGAATCCCGAAGCCACATGGCGTTAATGTCACCCGTGGACACAAATGCTAAAGGATGGCAGTCTGTGCCGTTAAAACAAGACGTAGCTGAAATTGTAGTATCCAACGTATTTGGGAAAGCATTTCTAAACATCTGCGCAAGATCAAGGTTGGCTATCTGATAGGAGCAGAGAAAAAAAATGTGAATCACTTGCATTACCCTGGGGAGCTCATGTATACCTTGGATGCAATAGACTGCGTGACAGAGTCGATGATACCGCTTGTGAAGGTACGGCATGCTTCCACAGGTCTCTGAAACGGTAGATTCAGACTTCCTCCGCTTCCTGGTCCATGAAACTGCGCTGCATATCTAGTACAACCAGATTCAACGACTTTCCGCCATTGATTTTGACCTTACACAGAATAATCGGGACAGGAATTCGTCATCTCCAAGGAATACAGCAATCAAAACAGGATTATTTCAATGGAGATTAGTGTACAGCTTTTTATCAAAGAGAAGACTATCGCCGCAGGAATTAAAATACTACTACTCCGTTCAGTGCATGCCATACTAGACATGTAAAAAGTCATTATTGATTCGCAATCATGTATTTACACAATCTTATATACAAAAGACAAGAGAAAAAAGATACATAAAATCGCCGTCGGTTATGCTGTATGCACTTTTCTTGATATCCGAATCCATGATCGCCTTCGGTTTGTATCATTTTTGGAACGGTGTTTCAATTGTGACGTTGCCACGCGATGGCCTGATGAACGCAAACTGGATAGAGATTGAAACAGAACGTTGTTACCAAGTAACCACAGTGGAGGAGGTAATCCGGGCATGTTTTTTAAGTGAGAAAAAGAGTAACGTGTACAGGATGAAAAATCTTGTTCCTTATATGTGTAAAAAAATTTGGTGTCACAAGGTTTATATGTCACGGGAAAATTAGGCTGCGACTGTCAGGGAGTGGAATGATTTCACACAAGTTCAAGACTACTGTTTCATCCCCTCCTTAAAAATAAGATGAGGGCGTTCTTTAGCAAGCTTCAAGATGGATTGCCCAAATAAGCCATTGGCCCAAGCAAACCAGGATCTTGTGTATTTGTCGTTGCCTACGTACAAATCCTTTTAGCAAAAAACGAATAACGACATCTTCGTTTAATACCATGATCATTATTATATACGTCTATCGATTCATGGATAAGTCCTGTATCGTCTGTTGATCGTACGAGTATGTCAAGCGCTACCTGTATTTCAGTATCATTGGAAGATGACATGATCTTTTTTTGTCGTCGTAAGAAATTTCATCATGCCATAACATATTATAACCGCTTACTCTGACAATCTGCGACATAGGCCATGCATAATTTAATCCAATCTAAACATGGGCATGTCAGTAACGAACGCTTTCTCTGCACGTATCATCGCTTACGTGCGGGCCACCTATGCCTGATCCACGTGGACCTGAGAAGTAGTAGGGGTTGGTCTTAGAAAGGACAAGTCGCCGAGTATTTTGGTAGATTGGATCATTTTGGTCCACGAAACCAATCATACTAAGTGACAATAGAGACGGTACATTTGCGTCGTCCATTATGATGGAAGATCCATATCCGTCCACCTCGTCTAATTTCAGTTATAGTGCTAGTCCGGATATATGTCCTGCACTTACATGCAAATACTTCGCCAAATTCAGGATGATCTATTAGGGCATGGTCAAAGATAGCTTTCCGGATCTCTGTTGACATTTGCAACGCTTCAGCCGCGAGCTCGGGTTTCTTAGTCTTCAACAACTCCGACAGATGTGCCAACTCAACGGAGATCATGGCGTTACCAGGCACAAAGAACGTGAGTAATGTGGCATCATCTGAAGGGCGGAACAAACTCTTGACCATTCCTGTGTATCTCACAGGGTTCCCTCTGCCATCCAAAAATTGCGTTTCTGTTGGGCGGTCAGCTGTCTGCGCAAATACGTAATCGGTTTTCAGGGGTTTGCCTAAAGTATGGTTAGAAAAGGGGAACTAAATTGGCTGCCGAATTGCAGAGAATCTTACCTGTTGAAATATTAAACGTTGGCTGTTGTTCTTTACGTAACGTTTTCATAACATTTCCGACTGCGTCCATCCACACATCCGATTGAGTAAAGGAGTCATCGCCGGTGGTATGCCAGTATTGATAGGAAAGACTTAAGAAGGAGGCAAGCGAATCAACTTCCCATTTACGTTCGTAAACTTCGCCAAAAGTAAATAAGTAAGCAATTACCGTGCGGCTCTTCCTACCTCCAGGCTTAAGTGGTACTGATCGTTTTGTAAAGTTGCCAGCTATATCCTTCATCGAATCTGGTTGGAGGAAAGCATTCGCGTATGGATCAATGTTAATAAAATGAGCTTGCATATAGATTGCGCCAAGGAAGAGCCGTTTGAGCCCTATATCTTGTTTGATGTAATCCAGATATGGTAACAGCTGGTTGGCTGAATCTCGCAGCCACATTGCATTGATGTCCCCAGTGATGATAAATGACAGCGGGCGACAGGCAGTACCATTAAGGCACGCCGTCCCTTCAATCGTCGTGTCAAGTGTATTGGGGAATGCGTTGGTGAACAACCTTGCTAGATCCACATTGGCTATCTGCTCTTATTATCAATGGCACACATCACATTGCTTGCGCACTACAAACAGGTACCTTTGATGCTACCGTTTCGATGACTGAATCAATCACTTGGCTGGTGAATCGGCGGCATGCTTCAATGGGCCGCTGAAATGGTAAATTAAGCGGCCCACCGCTTCCGGGCTCGTGAAAATCTTTGGCGTACCTGATCTACAGTTTACTCAAAGGAGCAATCTAATATTTGCTTACTCTGTATAATCGGGACAGGAAGACAAACCCATTCTCAAGTGAAATTGCGAGAAATAGGAGAGAAATAACTGATCTTTCTTTCTTTCTTTTAGTGATTCCCTTTATTCCTCTCGTGTCCGATCACAACACCTCCTAAATGTTCTTTTTCTTATTTCCAGGGAAAAGGGAATGATTAACTTCCGCACGCAAAAGGCAGTTAATGCTGGGTCTGGAAGATTACACAGCAGCTTGTGCTTGTATTTATACGATTGCACAAGTTAATCTGCGGTAGTTACTCCGAGTTTCTCCTGCATGATTATGAATGCTAATCTCTTTAGGGTCCAGATCAAGTAACTTAGGATACTAGCCGGACCAACACGTAATAGTTATTTCGTCTGGTGTCATGGAAACAATAAAGACAAGTGTAAAAGTGCATCCTTTCTATCACAATAGACAATGATTCTACAACGTCAGACGCATTATTAAGAACCGCCTGATCACCAAATGCTGTCTTTGTACGAGCAGATGATCCCTTCAGAGTTCATCCTCTCTGTGTCACGCGCTTTGCGTAATACTTTTCTGCAGGTCGACAGCAACAATTCTGCAAAGAACTAGGATTTGTGCGTGATACAGTGACGCCTCAGTCCTCTTTCGTACAACCAATTCCCTTAAAAATATTTCAAAACTGAACAGAAATATAGTCTGTAAAAGAGGTGTTTATGTAAATTGTCTCGTAAACAAGAAATGATATATTCCAGGTGATCAAACTTAATTACCACCATTGTTGTTACCACTGTTTCCACCCATAAATTGACGGGCCCTAAATTGCAAAGAATTAATTTCTTTCGCTTGTAATTGAATGATTAAGCTTACATGTCCATCATTTCAGGGTTTCTCATCATCTCAGCAAGTCCTCCGCCACCATTACCCATCATTTGCTGTGCCCTATACATACGCCCGACTTAACATGGATGAACCATAACGCCTGCCACTTACATTCTCGCGACATTAGGGTTGTTCATCAAACCATCAAGAGCACCGGACTGCATCATTTGCTGAGCCATGCTCATCAATGCAGGATTGTTCAACATGGCAGAAATATCTGGCATACCGCCTGCACCGCCTGCACCTCCAGCATCCTCTCCTGGGACAGATCGCTCTGCCACGTTGTTACCCAACTTCGACTTCGCTGTCGCCAAGGATGACTTAATAGTAGCATTTTCGGGATCCAATTCGAGACCCTTTTCATAAGCTTCTACAGCTTCTTGGAACTTATTTTGACAGAAAAGAGCGTGTCTAGAATAATATTTCATTAGTCCAACCAATTTGCCACGCAGAGCCAGCCATATTATTTACCCCATTCTGCTATAACCCTTGCTGTATTTGGGATCGATTTCAATCGACTTCTTGGCGTCATTCACAGCCTTTTCATGATCACCTTGCTGGCTGTATGCTGCAGCACTATAAATCAAATCCTTTAGTTAATCCTTCAACTTATTGAGCAGTCCTTACCGATTTGCATAGTACACAGCCTGGCTACCATTAAGTGCAATAGCTTCAGTGTAGAACTTGATAGCTTGTGGATAGTTGCGTTCCGAAACCTTGCGATTGCCCGCAGCCTTCAGTTCCTCAGCCTTAGCTTTATCCTCTTCCGAGACTTCTTTTGTTTGCGTCTAAATAATATTGTAGCTTCATGAGAAATCTGCTGATGTAGAACAGTTTAAGAATACTTACAGCGGCTAGTGCAAAATAAAGCAAAATGATGTAACAAATATCAATCAGCTTGTTCATTATTATAATTCAGCTTAAGATATACTCACGTTGCGTGGCAGGTGTTGATGCAGAAGTCTATAAACAGAATATGTCAGACAACAATACCAATAATAGAGAAACTTTGACAGGTACCTGTCCCTTGCTTTTAGATTTTGTCTTGAGGTAAACTTCGAAAATGGACAGTAAATTGGCAGGCTTTGTGCTGTATGCTTCTTGTTGAGCTTCATCGGTGGGATCAACACCAAAAGCCTCTCCGATACATTGCATGGCGACTAATGCATTGCATAAGCTTAATCCATAGCAATCAATTACGTCGATAATCTTACCCTCAATTCCCTCCTGATCATCCTGACCAATAGTACCGTCATCACAGGACTTCTTCAAAAATTCGAGAATAGAAAAGACCAAAGCTTTTTTGTTTTCGGACGCCATGTTTTCGAATGCACTGGAAGAGAGAAGTATGAAAGAAAGAATCGTATACACGTGACGAATTTTTTGCTCTCGAACATGCGGTCCCAGATTCAGCCAATCACCGCATTAGTTAAATGTAGCCAAAGCTCAAGCCTTCGATGGGTTGCGGTTATCCGTTAGTTTTAGGCGGAAATCATTCAAATTTCTAGTAACGTTTATAAACGCCTTATACGGAGGTTCGTACTGTACCTTGTAGAAGACAGCACTTAGCTATCGATCAAGGACCCAGTTAGCGATGATTGGAGAGGGTGTGAGCCAATCAACTCATTAGATGTTATCAGGAACGGTTTTTAGCCTTAATTGTGACTTTTCAAACTTTTTTTTTTTTCATGGATATAAAAAAACTTAAATCAAAGCAAACTATGGTCTTTCCATCATGGCTTCTGCTTGTTCTCCTTCCGGAAAAGGACCTATCTTTGTCTCTGGTTCAGACGGGGACAAAGGTCTTGCAATTGTTCAACAACTACTGCAACTTCCAGAAAAACACCGCCATATACCACGATATCCCGTCTCTGCTGGTTTGGCCGATAGTACCACTCCGAGAGCCAAGTTGCTCGAAAACATGGGTGCCAAACTTGTGGCATTTGATATCTTCAATCATCCGGAAATGGCTGTCTCTGCACTGCAAGGTGTGGCAAAATTATGCTTACTAGTTGATCCTCTCAGTGAACGGATGAAACGATCTAATGCGTTTCACTATGGAAAAGCGTAAGCTGTTTACTTTTGGTTTATCTGGTGCATCTGTAAACTAAAATGAATGACATCTGCAGATTTATCGATGCTGCGAAACAAGCAAATGTTGAACATATTATCTTTTTAACACCGTTTACACCGTTGGACCCTGTCTCAGGACCACTGGACCCGACATCCTATCGAAGCCAATTTATGCGGATCGAATCTCACCTAAGATCTCAGTTTGACAATAATCACTTTACCATTCTAAGATATCCCGGCATCCTTCATCAGCATTTGTTATTCTTCCGAAAATACATTGCTGAACACAACGCCTTTCCTTTACCAGACAAACACCTTGAAATCACGGTTGAAACCTCCAATATGGTTGACATCGGTCGTGCCACCGCCTATATCGCTTACTCTCCAACATCTCGTCAAAGTCGTAACACATATCAGATTACCGGTCCACAGCTACTTACGTTTCAAGAAGTCAGCGAAAGGGTATCGACTGGTCTTCGACGGGACATTGCAGTGAATCTGCTCGATGACATCGACTCACTGAAAAGAATTCTGTACGATAGCGTCGGTAATGAGGATCATGTGGTGTTTATGCTGGAAATGTGGGGTTTGGAACAGCAAAAACTTAAAGGTCGAAGGTTTGAAGTGACGCGGGATCTCGAGGCATTGACGGGACAAAGCGGAAAAACACTGAATGAATTTTTTGAGGAGGATGGAGTGCGTGAGGCGTTTACTGCATTTCCGTCAGCTGCGTGATCCTTAAACCCCATTTGCTCATTACGGATCAGTTTCAGAGCTTGTACATACCCAAACTTTATACATATGATCTTAAAAACAAATCAAACACATGGATAATCAAATAAATAACTCAAATTTTGTCATGGGACGGGAACCAACCACATTATGCGATTTTGGGTTCATGTCCAAAGATCTTCGTCACCATTGGCTCTACCGACTGATGTCGGCTTCATTCCATCATTTTACTAAGTACAAATCGGAAAGTAACCGAATAATGCATTTGCCTTTTTAATCAGTGCATGCATCCGTTATAGCATTACTTTAGGACCTTTGTCATTGTGCATGGGTAAAAAGAAAAGATAACAAACAAAAGAATAATGGGAACACAGTCAGTTCTTCTGTTATCGGTATTAGTGCTTCAGGTTTTCTTTCCCGTCAGTTCCTTGTTGTCTCTATCCACGATTTGTAAACCATCTATAGAGGAGTACTGAAAAAATGGATCGTTAGTCTTTTTTCCTTCTTTATGATCCTCCCCGCTACCTCGTAAATATAGGAACCCTGCACGTACAGCCAAAGAAGGACATCGGAACCGGACAGCTTGCTTGAATACAGCTAACATAAACGCGTGATCGTCTTTGTACAAACTGATGATAGGAGCGAGCCTTTCGAGATCGAGACGTGTGCACTTTGCGTGACCATTTAATACATCCAAGGTGGCTGGTCCTTTGTACTGATGCACATCCTTAGGGTGAAATCCAACAGTGACATGAAAATGGGATTGTTGCAGACCAAAATATTGGCGCATGGTTTGCCCAAACGGCCAATGCAAAACACGGAAATAAGTGACACCTTTTTCGACAATACACCGACCCTGTCCGAGGTCGACTGGCAGTTGCCAATCCTGACTTTCGCCAAACTGTTCGTGTATTTTTTTAACCAATTGCTTCATATGAGATTTCCGTGCTTTTTTCCCACCCTCTGCTTCCTTGAGAAGCTGTGACATCTCAGGCGGACTGATAAGCGTGACATGGTGTTGTTCGCCATCTCTCTTGAGGCGATTCGCAATGCACTCAGCTGGGACATTTGTAGAACTTTGTGCCCCAATATCATTGATGTAATTGCCCTCGATTGAGAGATAATGTGTCACTTTCAAACGAACCGCTGCATCTCCGTTAGCCATTTGCGCACATGAACAAGTCCAAAAAAAAGTTCAAAGGCAACTTGGATCGTACGCCGCCGCCGCAGCCTTCAGCCACATTATGCTTTCCGATTTTGTTTCACATTCCCCACTTCGCGAGTAACCGTTCACCAAACATGTCTGGATTTTGAATACCCATTTGCGTCTATTCGAAGATATTCGGCGTTACTTCCAGATAAACTCTGCGCTTTTGAAGTACGTATTTTCATGTTCATCCGATGTTATGATTTGCGTGTCATACTCTTCCATGTTGCGCTTGTGTCACTGAGAGCTTCCCGTTATCTAACGCAAAGACGCGCAAGGGACAGGGTTTCACTGTCTCGAGCAAAGGACGTGTTAAAGATAGGGCGCGATTATCCGTGTTAAGCATAGAATTATTTGTCTCATGCAAAAGAAAAGCGTCAATGGCAGCATTTTTTTAACATCATGCCAAAGGCTATGTTTATCTCACACAAAAGTGCGTTTCGATGATAGGGTACCATCGTGTCATGCAAAGGGGTGAATCAGTGATCGGGTTCTTTTGACTCATAAAAACGGTGTCTCAGAAACAGGATTCCGTCGTCTCATGCAAAAAGTGTGTTGAAGATAGGTTCCTTTTATCTCACACAAAAAGAATGTCTCAGATAACGGAAAGTGATGCATATTTAAAGGGAACACTTCTTTTTCCTTTTTTTTTCTTCTTCTTTAGCTCTGTTGGTACAAACATCCCCGGTACCGATGTCAACTTTTTATTACATATCCAGGATCACTCATTTTTTTTGTATGCCGTTTAGGCTGCATGACCGCTGTCCCGAACCGTCTTGGCCGTGTTGGTGCTTTATGCCCACACTCAAAGTTCGTAAACGTTGTCAGACAAACTCGGTATCGCTCATCTCCCGCAATAGATTCGCCAGATGATGTATCGCTTCAAGTCCTCTGCACGCCGTCTACAATGGCCGCTCCAAAGCCATCGGGGTCTCCCTCACCTCTTGCCGGCCCCACCGCTCCAGGTGAGGGGCTCTGGCCCTCGTCGAAGGGCGGGATTACATTCGGGGGTAAGTGAAAAGACATCAAAGTATCTTTCATTTACTAACCATGAATAAATTTTGCGTCCACTGGAGAGACCAAGTTCATGTAGGTTAATTAATCTTCAGACGAAACATTGATGTACTGATGGCCGCATATTCGATTCTTCTTTAGCGCAAACTTGTCTCTTCAGAGGTGCAGGATTTATTTAGTGTAGAGTAAAAAGATAATTCAATAAACAAGTATTTAGTGTGAGCTTCCGACAAAATTTGGCTGTGAAGAATAATTCTTTATGCAACTCGGATAAATTTTACGCCCACCGAGGGATCATCTTGATGCAAGCAGCGGTTCACCAACTGCTGCGCATGGGACTACAAAGTGGCAGACTTAGTGGCGAAGCCAGGAATAGATGTCTAGAAATCTTGCTGAAGATCGAGCCGCTTTTCATGATAATCGAGAATATTATTCTGAATTGCGAAAGGGCGCTGTATTGTCAGAGAGGAATATGTCAGGAATATATCCTTTGAATATTCGCGATTTTCTCCAATATGCGCTAATGCGAGCGTGATATCTAAGTTACTGATAATGCTCCAGTTCTTGTTCTATGTACAGCTACTGGAATTCAAGAGCGCTATAGAGCTGAGGGCTACTTTCTGCAGTTAGCTTCTTGTCTTTTCAGCGTCGATGGCAGAAGCGTTGAAAAATGCTTCAATCACTTGCTTTGCTTCGTTGAATTCTTTGCACAGGGAAAGAACTGAGTGTATGAATTTATTGATATTCTTTTTCTTTTTTGGATTCCACTGCAACTCGCAAAAAACCGTGGACCTTGTCAACTGCTTTGTAGCACATGTCATGACATTCAAAATACTAGTGGATAGTATGGTCAACCATGGATCGGGAGTTTCAAATATATATATATATTTCTTTTACCTGTTGCTCGCTGAATTGACCATTAGAGTTGGATAATAATAGACTTGATGCAGGGTCGTTATTAAATGCGAAAATATGTTCAGATCCAGCGTTCTACGATTGTTGTGTAAATAACGATCAGAAAGCACGCCTGTTCCTCTCTCACCTCGAGTTCTGCTGTTGTGGGATCTAGAATGATCTCGTTTGTGTTTTTATCGATGATGCAAGAAATGGCTGCAGCCATAAACTTCATAGGAACACCGGCATCTAATAAAGCAAGAGTGATGGCATTCACCGCCGCCGCCAATACCTGTCTCTGGATTAACTACTTTGATCATACATTGCTCTTCTTTCTTGTTATTACCGATCCATCGTCCTTTATGACCTGAACAACGATTTGTATCAGTGTGCGGGGCATCATGCCCGCCAGAACCACTGGTTCAAAGGCAGTGCGCAGCATAGATTCCATCAATTTCTCGTTTGTCGCAGGATAACCTGTGGCTGGTCGTACAACCAGTTCCACAGTGGCCTCGTCCAGCTTTTCGTCGCGATGAGATACGTCTACGGGACCAACAACAGATACTATGACTGAGGTTTCGCCTGCAGAAACGAAAAGTCAAGTTGTAGGTTCGACACAGGTTGGACGTATAAATGCATCGTACCCAAATCAAACTTGGCTGATCCGTCGGCTCTATTCAGAACATTTTGCGATGCTGATAATGCTCGTAATTGTGTGTTTTCTGCTCGACGATCGGGGCGTGCTCTCATTTTGTGGCAACCTCAAGATACGAATTTGCAGTCATCACGCCGAAACTCTGCTTAATTGAGCAGTCTAAGCCACAATCACTGCATCGCCAGCAAGACATGGTACTTTGAACCTGTCAACGCGAGAAATATGCGATTCGACTGTAGATCTTAGAAGTCATGTTATTGTGTTTGAAAATAATAATAAGTAAACAAAAAATCGTAAGCACAAGGGATGATATTGCTTCCCGTAGAAGCAGAAAAGTTGCTGAAAAGGCTGTACTTGTAGATACTGAAACAGTAGAAAGGATTCCTTGAATTAGCATGATAAGTCAGCGGTGATCAATCCTGATTGACACGAAAATGGGGCTGACAAGAAAAAAAAGATGAACGGTGATAGACTCATATATACAATTCTCGCGAGAAAAAGCGAAGCTAAGCTAAAAAAAAATTCGCTATTCTTTGACAGTAAACAATTATCTCTGGGGACAAGCTATCTTTTACTACTCACACACCGTGATTTAGAACCGTTACCTCGACGCAGGCATCATGCATGATTTTTGCTTAGATCCACCCCACAAAGGATGAAATCAAAGTTTTCTAGAATTGCTTCGACACAGCACCAAAGTAATACCAACTGTCAGGCGTACAAATGAAAAAGATACACTAAACGTTGATGTACCTGCCAGCGACAGTGTTTAGGTTAACATTTAGTCTTCGTTACAATACGCTACGCAGAACATCGGCTGGGACCGCGAAGCCACCAACTTGATTCAATTCCCGCCAATGCTAAGCAGATCCGGCATTGCCCCCACTAACCAGCACACAGCTTTACCCAGAGAGGCAGCATGACAACCCGGATTTCACAACGCCCTAAACGTGGGCAGCGAACTGTGGATTATACAGAAACTACGGAGACTAAATCTGTGATCCCCTTACGTCGTGGCCGGACGTCGCGCAAAGACAAATGGACATTGGAGACTCTCCTTCGCGATCCCAAGAGCGAGTTAACTAAGCATGACCTCAAAGTAAGACTAGCGATGGTCATTTTCAAGGCGAATAGAACTTTTATTTTCTAGACAATTATGGACAGCAATGTACTCTCTCAACTATCTGAGGACGATCACCGCGAGTTGATTGCATTACTTCCTGCAGCTGACTGGGCCTTCCGTTCTAATACCCAAACCGGTGAAGAGGAACCAATAACGGTTATACCAGAATCAATTGATCAAGCAAAAGAACTTGATGCAAATCCAGACTTCTCCAAATTCGTTTCCCCGGCAAAAATGGCGTATAATAATGCGTTTTGGACAGCTGTCGATGATTGGAGAGTTATGCTAGCAGGAGGTGTTCTGAAAGCAAAACATGAAGGGATGACTAAGAAAATAGAGACGATGGAATCGCAGGTTAGCTGGAAGGTAAATCTGAATATAGCGTGATCCGCATCTTCGTTTCGATTAACCTACTTTTCATCAGGATGATCAGTTTGAGGAGTACTGGGGCGAACGTCTTGAAAAGAGACGACGTGCACAAGAGTAAGCGGAAATATGAACATACAGTGTCTTAACCGAAGTTGATACGTAGGGAAGCCGAAGAAGCTATCCAAAGCAGCGAGAGAGGCGGTGGCGTCAAACGAGGACGGGGGCGAGGACGAGGGCGTGGACGTGGACGTGGCCGTGGGCGCGGTCGTGGGCGAGTATCTCCAGAGAAAAAAATACGAGGAAGGCCGAAAAAGCAAACTCAAGGCGAGGAATAACGATACCAATGGGTGTGCAGCCATAACGAAAGCAAGATTGTCTTAAATAATACTCATTTGACAAGAAAACACGAGCGAAAGCAAGTAAAATGTTTACTGCTAAATGAGTAGAATGACAGGAGTCTCTACAGCTCTCAGAGGCACACATTACCTTCGAAGAATTACATATGCTGCATCATTACCAGCATGATTGTAGACTATATCTTCCAGTAACATGGAGTCTATTACCATGATCAAGCTTTAGTTTGGCTTACTGATTAGGAATCAAATTCTTTCCGCTGAAATACGTAGTAAAACACTAGTTATATCTATTTTCTAATTATAAATGTGTCAAGAGGCGCAGTTATCGAAGGCTATACATAGAAATTCGTATGCTATGTTTATGGATTGCGCGCGTAGCCTACAAAACATGTCTTCCTAAATATCAGGTGAACCATTTTGTAAAGCTTATGTGATTGATGTTTTGGTGGGGTCGCACATTTTGCAGCTATTCATATAACATTGATCATCCCGTGCCTTCCACTGTATTATTTAATAAGTGTGATCGTTGTATGCAGATCGTATTTTCGGCTGCAACCTAATATTCAATAATTCTTGAATATGCGGTCATTAAAACACAAGTCGGCAACAAACTCATACAAGGTGCAGTTTATATAGAGCAGCGTAAAACTTCATTCATGGTCAGTAAACGGAGTAAAATTTGGATGGTTGCGGGGACAGGGGTTGATGGCTTTGATGGATAGCCAGTTGTGTTGTTTTACAACGAGGGGTCTAAAACAATAGATCAAAAGACATGAATTCCTGTGTCTATGGTCAATCCAAGGAAAGCGCCATCACTCGGCGCCTATAAGTCATTGACGCCTCTCGAGGATCGGCCGCTGCTTCGTGTGCTTCCCCTGCGAGGATCATAAGTAAGATAATCAGGCTGACTCGTCCTCCTCCTCCTCGAAGTCCTCAATGTAACTTACGATGGGGCGGTGCTCCATACCAGCAAGTTCTTACAATCTGCTTTCCCTACCGCTGAATTCATAGTGAATCTCGCGTTTGAGTCATTAGTGCTCGAAAAAAGCCGCTATATCAGAGATGCACAATAATACATGAAGTTTGCAAGGGAATAGCGCAAAAGTACCCGTGCAACACTGACGGTAAGAATCGGAATCCATGGAGTCAGTTGAGATATGGTGCACCAAAGTTATATCCGACCAATTTCTGCCCGAACTTTCGAAGCAAATAGAGAGATGAAAACATGACGTATCAAAAAAATAATGAGTTAGTGTTGTAGAGCTAATTAAATAGTACCAAGTTAACACACTACTTTGTCTGAAGTTACTTTCAAAACTTTTTTTTCTCTTCCAACAGTGGCATCTCCAAGCAGGGGAGATCTATGATTGAAACACAGATTAAGGAAACGGATAATGTTTAACCGTAGTTGGTATTCACAATGGATCTCTACATATATATATTTGAAAAAAAAAGTGACGTGAAAGTAAACATAGAGTCCTAGCTTGAAGTTAAGGTGGTCTGAAAAACATTTTGCTCCTACAGCTACTGTCTGAACTGACAGTCATGACAATCATGCAGATTCTCAATCAGCGACTCTAGCTTCGCAGTGATTCAACAGTACCTTTGATAGAATCTGGCATCACTTAACAAAGGTCGACCCGTATTTATGTACCAGTCATATTAAAGCATTCAGAACATCACAATAGAGTACCACAAAGAGCTGGCATGAAGAAAAGGCTTCGGAAGGGCGTGTGATTACTGCTCCATATTATCCAGACTCCAACGAAAATAAGAAGATATTAGAAAAGATGCTGGTGATAAGTATAAATCTACAGCAAATGAACAAATGCCTAGGTATCTAATGATGAAGCAAAGCAATCCATCAAAGCTTCAATCACTACTACAGCTGGGTTTTAAATGTCAAAATTGAAACAGAAGTTGAGAATCGTTGGTTATAACTTGGGTGCAACATATATTTTCCGTGTTAATTATTGATATCCCTAGAAGGAAAGACTCATTAGCAGTTATGGCAAGCTGCTGGAGCAATCCCGGGCTTTCGGCGGAGAAAAGGCAACAATGACAAGGCGACTGAGATATACTGCGATGCAAGAAACGATTTCGCGGTAGCCAGTCGCAAGAATGCGGAATAAATGAAGGAGAGGTTGAACGCGATGCTCTTATGCCACAACGATAGCACTACCTATTTCACTCGATGGAGCCTGACAAATTCAATCCTGTATGCTTTTATAACGACTTATATTGCCTCGATTATCAGATGCATATGACGTTCTTATTAATTCCGCAGACGTATACAGCAAATTCTGCGTGATCTGAAAAATCATGGTACGATTATCGATGATATTGTTCATAGATATGAATTTTATGTCAAATTGACACTGAAAGTGTAGCAAATTCGCTTCGTTAGCACACATATATGTAAAGAAGAGTCTATTTGATTTACATGAAATTGGCCTAAGGAGACAAGAACTGTTCGAGAAAGACAAAAATCATGGCGGGAACCGACGCTAGGGAGAGGGGGGTCAAAAGCGCAACGCATCAACAAAAACCAGTTACCGCCACAACGGTAGTATAGAGCCACCGATGTACGTACTCCTTTCCAGTGAGTTTTAAACCAGTTCGCATCTGTTCTGTCCCACGCTACTTAATGGCAAAAAAGGAGAATTCTTTATTTTTATGCACAGATGAACAGTTGTGTGTATTTTTCTTTATGAAGCGGCAGCAGAAAACATGTATAAATCCAGCTCGTCGTTGGCGAAAGGTATTTCATGAATACTACCGGCGGGCACTGGCTGAAGATAGTTGCGTTGCATGCTATCAAAGGCAGCCTTTATGCTGGTAATAAAGGTAGTGTCCTTATACAAATGATATATGTTAGAACGCTTGATAATTGAAAAAAGGTCAAGCAGGAGTTCGTAGCCCTTGTCCCTGATCTCCTTGAATTGCGACTGTAAAAGGTATCGATGAATGTGCGACGCCACTAGGAGGGAGCGGAGTGAGGGATAACAGTAGCAGTCAAAGAAATCAGGGTCATCAGCCCAACGAGCTAATACATCCACCATCAATTTGCCGTGCTCTACACATCGAATGAAAGGCAGTTGGATAATTTCTCCGGGTTGGGGCAAAAACACCTGATACAAATACAACCATGTCCCGTGCCATTCGACCAAGAAGTGATAGCGCAGGCGGCGCATCCATACTTCGACTAGGGAGCGTTTGCAAATCGGGTGAGTACGACTATGCATGAATGGATCTCCACAGTAACATTCGTATCCATTCCGTGTCTCTAGCACAATGTTGCCCAAGGCGTCGTCGCAGGTGATCCAGCTTGGAAGTTCGTGATACAACGCCCAAAGCTTATCTTCAAGTTCCTTGATTTGGGATCCGTACACGCTCGGTACATTGATGCCGTAGCACACCGCCCAAATGTCTCGAACGATGTCCGCCAAACGGCAACGGAAATAAATATACTCTTCCTTCAGCTTGTCAACCATCTGCATACAATGGTCTGATGGACGTTGTTTCTCCACACTCATATAATGCGCACACAACACATGGTCTTGCATCTGCATGTTATGTCTTGACGCGTCAGCGGTAAAGATGGCCCAGAACAAATGTCGCAAGAGATTCTGCTGCCAAACAGACATGGTTGGGTAATCGGCGTGCAACGCATCAATCATAATGGCCATGTACTGGCGCGACAAGGCAGCTTCTTTCAGGTGACCATTCTCAGCTTCGTAGAGCATCAGGTTAAACGTTGCATGAAGTGACATGATGTCGATCCCCGCAGCTACGCGCTCATCCCGAAGCTCCTTCGTGTGGTAGTAAAAGGCATGTGACAGGAGCTCGTGGTTGTCAACCTTGGCTTGATGAAGGTTGACAGTGTGGGACAACATCAGTGTAAGGACGGAACTCAATAGCAAGTCATATTCGCCGTTCTCATCAAAATGTGGCGAGATAAAGTCTGGCAAGGATGAGAAAGAGTAGCAATCGTTATAGAGCGCAATTAGCATCTCAACTTCTTCGACTGAAACCATGGCCCTGGCAATGTCAATGGAAAATTCGCTAAACTCCAGTAGCTTTGGTTGGGGAGGTACCGTTTCTTTGTGGATTTCGTTCATTAAGAAAATAATACGTGTGTTACGGTCAAATTTAGCGTTGTACACCTTGTCTTGAACACACCATTCCGGCTGACCAGGCATTGACACATTGATCAACCGGGAAGCAGTACGGTGGCGCATGTTATTGTATATATCTGCTTCGAGACGAATGTTGCGAACCAAATGGCGATTGGCAGCCTTCGTCATCACAGTTTGGGAATCAAACTTGTCCACGGCATTTTGTTCCAGGCATTTCTTGAGCAATTCAAACTTGCCCCTTGCATCATGAAGTAATCGCTCCAACACAACAGCTTGCTCCTCCTGAGACAGATCGCTGTAGGGAAACTCTTTTGCATACAGACACTTGCGCTTGTTGTCGGCGCAGTTGCGGCAAGGGTTACCTTTGTCACACTGCTTTCGAGAGGAGCGACAGCTAATAAAATGACTCAGTTTAAACAATACGGAAAAGCAAGACAGCTGCTTACTTAATACAGGTTTCGCATTGTCTTCTTCTTTTCTTTGGGATGCCGTAATTCATTGCAGTACAAGAAAGAAAGAGAAAGGAAGAAGATAAAAAAGAATCGAGCGAAAAGGAGAGGGGAGTTTACCGAACCGCATTAGGGTTCGTGACACATAAAAAACAATATGACTATTGTACAATTTTATACGCTTCTCCGAGGTCGGTACTTACTCCTGACGATCGAGTGAACAATGCGATGCCTCCGAAACGTGCATTGTCTGATGTGACCGATGATGTTGAGCCCTATCCCACTGTCTACCGATCAAGCCGGGCATCCAAGAAATGCAATGAGTTGGGAGATAGAAAACAAAGAGTTCGGACATCTCTAACCTAAATAACTTCCCAGATGTCGCCGACGACATGTCAAATGTGACGAACAGCGACCAAAGTGTGGCAACTGTACAAAGTCTAACGCAGAATGCAGTTACTCGCATCGGGATATGCGATATGACCACATTTCGGATAGACAAAAGCGGGATGACATGTACACGGAAATTGATGACATCTCGCAGCGTGTCGATAGTCTTTTGGTTACAGCACAAAAAGAGGTGAAGAGATGTGTTACAAACAAACGTTTACTCAATAGCTAAATTCAACCCATGATAAATATTTTTAGGCATCCTTTGATGATGTCGCACGCCTTGCGTTAGATTATGGGTGGGAAGTCAATCTTATGGCTGGGGGACAGAAGCGGATTACAACAAATATCGAAACCACGTCGCAGCTTGCAGCACTGGTGCCAAAAGCATTCAATGATGTCTATGGAAGCCGATCCGCGACGAGCAGACGGGGGCCGGCAAGTAATGCGAATTTGCCTGTACGACCGATCCGTAAACGATCAACCCTTGAGAACTATGTCGCACCAATCCACGGGGACGTGTACCATTATAATGCAATTTACAAAACTGCGCCCTGTCCTTCTATGTTTACCATAATTATGTCACCCACAATGCTAAGTCAATTAACTACGCATGCACAACTTACCACTCTACATATGTCCGCCTCGGAGCAGAGCAATTGCGCGTGTCTCCATTTCCCTACTAGTTATTTTGCAAGAGCAGAACAACAAGCGTTCGCCAACTCACCTATTACAGACAATACTATCCTGCAGCAACCCTTGTTCAGCGATTGCAGCATTTCTAACGTGTACCAGAACCTGATTAAGACTGCTCGATTGCTGGATGATGGTAGTTTCAGCCAAGCTTATGTCAATCTTGGTGTCACCATCAGTAAAGTATTCAGTCTAGAACTGCATCGGGAACGGACATATGACTGTTACGAATCATTTGCGGAGAAAGAAGTTGTCCGACGTATTTTCTGGGCTGTTTGGCTGCTTGACACGCATATGCCTCTGTTACATGATGGGCGCTCGACAATACGATTGGAAGATATAAGCATTGAGAAGCCATCAGCACAAGACACGGAAAATCAGGATGAAATAGATCATGCTGAATTTTTCAAACGTTTGGTTGACGTTCGGTGGTGTCGGATACAACTGGAGGAAGCGTTGTCCGACATTAATTGGTCGGACGAACGCAAGGTGCTTAGTGGTGTGACTCAACAAATGCGTACACTACGTCGATTTTATGATCGCTTGGATGAAGAGAGCAAAAGAGAAAAATTATTCGATAGCTCCACCATGAGTTTGTGGAGACAACGAACATTGTACACTACAATTCTTGAACATGCCATGAATTGGTTAATTTTATTTGATCGTATGTTACCACCTCTGCAACCTTTGCAAGCGGTGGGGTTTCCGGATAATCTTGCCATCAGTATTTGTCGTCAGGCTGCTGATGCAATAACACTGGTATTTGAATTCTGGGTGCTGGAACCTTACGACTGCCAATCACGATTGTATCTTTCTTATTTCACGAATGCCATGGAGATACACAAGGTACAGAGGAAGATGGGATGCTGTATTTTTATTCTCACTATCATCTGCTTGTAGTATCTCATGGCTAGCCCATATGTTCCGATCGTTCAGCAATGGAAAGCGTATGCGTCCCTTCAATTCATGCTACGGTTGATCCATAACTCGCCTTGGGTTACAATGCCTCTGGTTCAAAATATATATAATGACATCTCAACTATGGTAAATGACTTCAAGTATGTCATGGAAAACGGCTGGAATCCGTTGGAGGCCGTAGACTTGAGTGAAAGCTTTGGAAAATATTTCTCGGACTGGAATCCATCCTACGATCGTGACATCAATGAAGGACATGCAGATCTATTTGCGCGAGAATCATCTACTATGTACGTCATAATGCAATTTAAGTAATCATGAAATAAATAAAGACATTTCACGCGCGGTGTCTCCGATGATGTACACTAACAAGCTGCGTATATTTAAAGCTTCACAAACAGCCATCGGAAGTAACCGTTATCAAAAGCGTGGGCAGGTACTCTAGTCAATGGATAGTATTGGTTAAGTAAGAGAAAAGTGTCGACAATACGAGCAAGAAATTGGCATGGGTCTAGTTCCCTCCTTTTCTTTAATGATATGATGTCAGGTCCTGATTCCTATGACACTCGCAGAAGACATGGAAAAGGCATATCTTTCCAAATTCATCCGTTCTGACTCTAAATTTCTTCACTGCAAGGTACCGTGTCTTTCTGACAGTAGCCCATCAAGAACCATTCTTTTATGCTTGCTCAATGCTTGCAGTTGTTAGCTATCTCGAAGATTAATAGAAGATAATCTAATCACCCAAGTTTCCGAAACTTGCAGTGAATTCCAAAGTACTTGAGAACTGGTATATTAAGCAGACTACAACAAGATACTTCGCCGAAGTTCCATACTAGTTGTCGCGGGAACTGCCATCTTGCGTTCAGCAGCATTCAGTGAATGTCGAAATGCTTCAGGTCACACATTTTGTTTGTATACCATGAGTTAACCCACTTGCCGGATGTTGATTTCAGCAATAGCATCTCTGTTCGATACTCGTGGCACGTGCTAACGGCATGAACGTTTGCCCATTTCCACGGCTTCATGTCTGATCGTCCCTTCATTTTCTAAACTTCGCTCTTGGAATTTCGGACATATCTCCAAAGCCAAGCGCTAATCGGCTAAGATAACGTGGGCACACTTCTACAAATTGTGTTAACATCCTTTATATAATGAAAGGAGCTCAGAAACCTTCTTCTGTCAACTCAGTTCTATCAGCTTTCTCTGGATGGATCCTGTCGGAGCATTGAGACGTTCTGTCATGGAACTAGATCATGCGACATCCCCAAAGGCTATGGTCGTGGTTTTTTACTTTTTTTATTGTTGCTTCGACAGAGAGAATCTTCGTGTTTCCTTGATAACTTTGTGAGCGTCTCTCGCAAAGCACGTTTGATTGCTCTCTGAGAGGCATTTGACAATCCAAACGTTTCCTTTTGCTATGAAGTTCGATTTGTTTTCTAGGATATAATGGCGTTTGGAATCCATCCGTCGTATCCAGCAGCTATAGCGTAACGAAAGATCATACTGACAGTGAATATCATCTCATCTTCCAATTATGCACTAAGCAATACTTATGCACCAACAAAGGGGACGTATAATACAAAGTAAGAAAATTGTTCAGTAGCTCTCTTTATCCGCGTAACAAAAACACACTAGAAGTTTACAGGTAAACCATGTTTTATCAAATAATTTTGAAACTCATTGCCAATTTTTCTGTCAAGCGACTGTACTAAGCTGCTGATCTACTGCTGGCTATTCCAACACAGTGCACATTGCTGTATATGGTTCCGTGACTTTCTAGAGAAAGGCCCCAGGCCCCAAGAGTGCGATCCATTTTCGGCCATAGGTTTGCCACTAAATAGAAAGAAATAGGTATTATCAAAACTGAATTCTCTACGCTGAACTGCAACGAAAAACGGAGTGAGTAGTTTCAATCTCCAGGCCATTTTTCAATTCTGAGAGCAGTGTGATGGAGCTTTTGGACAACGAAAGAAGCGTCTTTGAAGGCCGGTTCTATGGTACCTGCCTTCAAAATGACCTGTGAGAGCGTCAAAAACTCCGTCAGCAACCTACTCCAAGAAATCCGTCTATTAATGTCAAGCATAGCTTCTCACGATGTAGTCTTGATAAAGGTTCATCAATTATCATACAAACATAGACCGTTTGGTACAACAATTTAAAATTAATTTCACGTATAACGTCATCTATCTCCTAGACATATCGTTTCCTACTACTGTTTATTAAACAAATTTTAAGCTTATCTATATAAATTTTGCGTCCATGAGGACCGACACAGTTTGCGGGTGCCACACCCCGCACCATTTCGGTGGGGGTGGGAGAAGAGGTTTGTGGCTTCCATGGATCGGCCAATTTCTTCATTTTACGACCAGGAATCTAAACAATCAATCAAAAGACATGAGTTTCTGTATGAATA